>CAUJNA010003482.1:147500-165000 GCA_963377175.1 Effrenium voratum
TTACAGGCTCCAAGGGTTTCCACCATTTAGCTACGTGAGCTATGGGTCTAGTTTACTTAGTTTGCCGGAGGGGATGAAGTGATTGGCGCAGGGAGCTTCAAAAGCTGGCAGGTGGGGTGTCACTGCCGTGACCCTCTACTTCACCGCCGAGGGCTAAGTGGAATCGAAGTAGCACTTGTTGAGAGACCTGGCAGGAGTATCGACAGTGGACAGTGATTTTGCATGACATATATCCCTGCGCTGTTTCGATCAGACATGCTGGTTCCTTGTTTGCGCTGGCAGATTCCGATACTTATTTACTCAGCGGAAGTCCCAACCCTCCCTGTTTTTGCAGTTCCCCCCTATCTAATTCAGTGGAGGTCTGCCATTTTTGGTGCTCCTTTCGGCCCTACTTGGATGGTCTGGGAGTTAGCTAAGTGGTTAGTAACCCTGGACGTAGCCCACTTCTGGTTGTAAGTCGCCTGAAACCAGGGTTACTAAACATTTAGCTAAGTCCCAGACCAGCGAAGTAGATTTCTACGAGCACATCCTTGCGAGGCTACGCAGAACAGCGAGGCTCAAGAGCTCAGCGCCTTCGACAATGGCAAGAAATCCCAGGCGCAGTGTCGGACGGTGCCTTCGGCCCCAGACATCGCATCCCTCGGTGACTCGCCGGTAGTAGGTAGGTGACCCTTGGGTTTTCGTTCCAAGGTCTTTGCATGGCTTCCCTTGGTTACGTACTTCTAACCGATAGTAGGAGGTGTTTTTCCGAAAATAATGAGACTTGTAGCAGATGCCCATTAGAAGGTTTCCGATGAAGACACCGGCAAAGCCACCATTTGGGAACCTTTGGGTTTTCGTTCTAAGGTCTTTGCATGGCTTCCCTTGGTTACCTACTTCTAACCGATAGTAGGAGGTGTTTTCCGAAAATAATGAGACTTGTAGCAGATGCCCATTAGAAGGTTTCCGATGAAGACACCGGCAAAGCCACCATTTGGGAACCTTTGGGTTTTCGTTCTAAGGTCTTTGCATGGCTTCCCTTGGTTACCTACTTCTAACCGATAGTAGGAGGTGTTTTTCCGAAAATAATGAGACTTGTAGCAGATGCCCATTAGAAGGTTTCCGATGAAGACACCGGCAAAGCCACCATTTGGGAACCTTTGGGTTTTCGTTCTAAGGTCTTTGCATGGCTTCCCTTGGTTACCTACTTCTAACCGATAGTAGGAGGTGTTTTTCCGAAAATAATGAGACTTGTAGCAGATGCGATGAAGACACCGGCAACGCCACCAAAGGTCTTTGCATGGCTTCCCTTGGTTACCTACTTCTAACCGATAGTAGGAGGTGTTTTTCCGAAAATAATGAGACTTGTAGCAGATGCCCATTAGAAGGTTTCCGATGAAGACACCGGCAAAGCCACCATTTGGGAACCTTTGGGTTTTCGTTCTAAGGTCTTTGCATGGCTTCCCTTGGTTACCTACTTCTAACCGATAGTAGGAGGTGTTTTTTCCGAAAATTTTGAGACTTGTAGCAGATGCCCATTAGAAGGTTTCCGATGAAGACACCGGCAAAGCCACCATTTGGGAACCTTTGGGTTTTCGTTCTAAGGTCTTTGCATGGCTTTCCTTGGTTACCTACTTCTAACCGATAGTAGGAGGTGTTTTTGTTTTTCCGAAAATAATGAGACTTGTAGCAGATGCCATTAGAAGGTGTCCGATGAAAACACCGGCAAAGCCACCATTTGGGAACCTTTGGGTTTTCGTTCTAAGGTCTTTGCATGGCTTCCCTTGGTTACCTACTTCTAACCGATCTTAGTAGGAGGTGTTTTTTCCGAAAATAGTGAGACTTGTAGCAGATGCCCATTAGAAGGTTTCCGATGAAGACACCGGCAAAGCCACCATTTGGGAACCTTTGGGTTTTCGTTCTAAGGTCTTTGCATGGCTTCCCTTGGTTACCTACTTCTAACCGATAGTAGGAGGTGTTTTTCCGAAAATAATGAGACTTGTAACAGATGCCCATTAGAAGGTGTCCGATGAAGACACCGGCAAAGCCACCATTTGGTAACCCTTCGATTTGCGTTCCAAGGTCTTTGCATGGCTCCCCTGAAATACCTACTTCTAACCGATTGTAGGAGGAGTGTTTTTTCTTCAAAGAATGAGACTTGTAACAGATGCCCATCATTTGTTAACCCTTGGGTGTTTATTCCAAGGTCTTTGCATGGCTTCCCTTGGTTACCTACTTCTAACCGATAGTAGGATGTGTTTTTCCCAAAAGAATGAGACTTGTAACAGATGCCCATTAGATGGTTTCCGATGAATACACCGGCAAAGCCACCATTTGGTAACCCTTGGGTTTTTGTTCCAAGTTCTTTGCATGGCTTCCCTTGGTTACCTACTCCCAACCCATAGTAGGATGTGTTTTTATGTTCTTTCTTTTTTCGCAAAATAATGAGATGTGTAACAGATGTCCATTAGAAGGTTTGCGATGAAGACACCGGCAAAGCCACCATTTGGCAACCCTTGGGTTTTCGTTCCAAGGTCTTTGCATGGCTTCTCTTGGTTGCCTACTTCTAACCGATAGTAGGAGGTGTTTTTTTTTCCCAACAGAATGAGACTTGTAGCAGATGCCCATTAGAAGGTTTCCGATGAAGACAGCGGCAAAGCCACCATTTGGTAACCCTTGGGTGTTCGTTCCAAGGTCTTTGCATGGCTTCCCTTGGTTGCCTACTTCTAACCGATAGTAGGAGGTGTTTTTTTTCCCAACAGAATGAGACTTGTAACAGATGCCCATTAGAAGGTTTGCGATGAAGACACCGGCAAAGCCACCATTTGGTAACCTTTGTGTTTTCGTTCTAAGGTCTTTGCATGGCTTCCCTTGGTTACCTACTTCTAACCGATAGTAGGAGGTGTTTTTTCCCCAACAGAATGAGACTTGTAACAGATGCCCATTAGAAGGTTTCCCATGAAGACACCCCTTGGGTTTTCGTTCCAAGGTCTTTGCATGGCTTTCCTTGGTTACCTACTTCTAACCGATAGTAGGAGGTGTTTTTTCCGAAAACAATGAGACTTGTAGCAGATGCCCATTAGAAGGTGTCCGATGAAAACACCGGCAAAGCCACCATTTGGTAACCCTTGGGTTTTCGTTCCAAGGTCTTTGCATGGCTTCCCTTGGTTACCTACTTCTAACCGATAGTAGGAGGTGTTTTTTTCCGAAAATAATGAGACTTGTAACAGATGCCCATTAGAAGGTTTCCGATCAAGACAGCGGCAAAGCCACGATTTGGTAACCCTTGGGTTTTCGTTCTAAGGTCCGTGCATGGCTTCTCTTGGTTAGCTACTCCTAACCGATAATAGGAGGTGTTTGCCCAAAAGAATGAGACTTGTAGCAGATGCCCATTAGAAGGTTTCCGATGACGACACCGGCAAAGCCACCATTTGGTAACCCTTGGGTTTTCGTTCCAAGGTCTTTGCATGGCTTCCCTTGGTTACCTACTTCTAACCGATAGTAGGAGGTGTTTTTTCCCCAACAGAATGAGACTTGTAACAGATGCCCATTAGAAGGTTTCCGATCAAGACAGCGGCAAAGCCACCATTTGGTAACCCTTGGGTTTTCGTTCCAAGGTCTTTGCATGGCTTCCCTTGGTTACCTACTCCTAACCGATAGTAGGAGGTGTTTTCCCAAATTAATGAGACTTGTAGCAGATGCCCATTAGCAATTTCCGATGAAGACACCGGCAAAGCCACCATTTGGTAACCCTTGGGTTTTTGTTTCAAGGTCTTTGCATGGCTTCCCTTGGTTACCTGCTGGCAACTGGAGGCACTGACTTACATTGACATCACAGGGTCCATTTTCTAGAGAATGGTCTCCTGGGAGTCAGGTTCCATATTGAATGAGAGAGTACCGGCGTATCGCTTTTGGGTGGGCACCTTATGAAGTATCGGTTTTGCAAGTTGGCGGGTATCAGTTCTGGGTAGCCCCCTATTGCTTTCTGGCGGTATTGTAGGATGTAGGTTACTGGAGTGCTGCAAATGTTGCAGCATCGAAGGTTTGCCATATAATATAAGTTGACAGTCACAATGACACATTGCAAACCTTCAATGCTGATAGCAAATGAGAAACGGTATTCTAAACCTTCATTGTAGCCCGAAATGTGATTTGCTAAAAGCAAGCGTACCAAAGAGCAGCTTGTGAGTCTGCGAATCACGCACTGGAGATCCCGGCAACAAATTGAGTGAAAGCGTCGATGCACGCGGGAAAACGCCAGAGATTCAGCAGGAAAACGCTTGAGCTACTGTCAAGGTTGTTTACTTGACATGCGCTCTCCGGATTTCCCAGCTGAATGCGGATCCCTAGTTGTGTTGCTTGCATCAGTGTCACAATGAGTCAGCCATCTTTTGCGGGTACTCTCCCAACCAAAGGGAATACCTGCAATGTTTTTGTTTGGTCTCCCTACACTGTTTGGCTATTCGGAAGCCTGAGTCGCTTGCCACATGTTTGTTTGGCGAAACCGAACGCCCGAGTGCTAGGCCAAGAACGTCACCAGTGATATCGCCGTGCCCTGTCTGAACTTTCGCTTGGCCACTTTGGAAGCCAATCACCTTGCTTCAAAAGCCGCAGGAGATGTTCAGTCATGTCAGGCATGTGGGCGTGCCATGTTTGAGAGTCCCATTTTGCCTGGTTTTTTAAGGGACACGAACATTTAGGGGGTTCGCTATTTTGACACTTACCCATATAGGGGATGCTTTTTTTGAGCCTCGGTACCCTTTTGCGGTTGGTTTTGAAAGGAATGCAAAAGGATTCTAACCATTTGTGGGGTACCCTTTATTTGAGACATACCCACATGGGGGTGTCTAAAACAAGAAAAACATGTACCCTTTTGTAAAAGGACACTAACCATTTTCGGGGGTACCCTTTGAGACACACCCACATATTTTCCATTGGCAAGTGATGGTTCCTCGCCTCTGGTCTGATCGCTTGAGGCGGTCTGGGCATCTCCCGTGGCCCTGGGCATCGTTGCCTTCGCGCAGTTCTCCTTGCCGAAGGCGCTGCCGAAGGTTCCGCTGGAATGTAGATGGCAGAATATCTTGTCGCTGGAACCCTAGAGGAAGCCCATTATTTTGGGTCCCCTAAGAAAAGACACCCAAATGAAGACCTCCCTTGGTGATGTTAGACGACCACGATAGGGTTCCACTGAAACAAACACAGAACCATAACTCATATGGGTGATGCTGTTTTTTCAAAATGATAGACCCCGGTTGGTGGTAGTTAAAGGGCACGAGGACTCCCTTGCCAATTTTCTCGGACGTGGCTAAGGAGGGGTTTCCCTGTAGTGGATTTTGGATTTTGGTGGTTTGGATTTGGACTTGGACGCCTTCTTTGAGAGGAAAGGGGAAACCAATCTAAGCTTCCCTCTTGTGGTTTGGATTGTTTGGTGGGGTCGACCCAATTCCTCTCTACAAAAGCCAGGGGTTCAATTCCCCAACGCTTTCAGCTTCCTTGTTTGGTGGCTTTGGATTTTGGTGGTTTGAACAGTTGAACCCCCGCTTCTTGTGGAGAGCAAAATCCAAAAACCACCAAAACCCAACAACCACCAAATCCCAAAAGCCACCAAACTTCCAACAGCACCAAACAAGGGGAAGCCGTTTGGGCGGAATTCGAGCGGTTCGCGATCCCGCTTCAGGCGCTGCAGAAGGCCTCCGCCTTGGTGCCGGCCCTGCAGCCAGGCACTCAGAAAGGGTTTTGGGGAGGGCTCGGTAGGTTTTGGGAGTTGGTACCTGTTTTTGTCGTGGTCTTACTGAGGTCATTATTTTGACTGTTTCTGGGGGTTATCAAAGTCAGAAAATGTGGTGGTTTCCCTTTAGCCCACCACTTAGGGGGTGACTTTGATCATGGTAACAGAATGAGGCCAGTCTTAAAGGGAAACCAAAAGGAGAACCACCATTTTTTGTTGTTCTTTTGCTTTGGGGGGGGAGAGCCCCCGAAACAAAAGAGGCACACCCAAAGGGACCCTTCAAGGGGAAGTGGATCGTCTGAGTGTCGCGCGGATGCTTTGTTCCTTTTTAGGAGCAAGGGTTTTGGCACCCGAGATTGCATGTATTTGTCCGAAGGGAATCCAAAGGCGGATGAAGGTTTCATTTTTCTTGGGCCGATTTCGAGCTCTTTTAATAACTGCTTTTCTCCATTTCCCAACCCCCAAGAGCTGTCCAGGGAGTGGTAAAAGTAGTGGATTTCTTTTGGCCCACCTTGACCATCCGGAAGAGATCCAGTTTGAAGTACCCAGACCTGCGGTGCTTGTTCGTCCTTTTTTGTGGGATGGGGTTGTGTCAGATCAAGCAGAACAAGGGCGCCCTTTCATGCCGAACAAGGCTGGGACAACGGTTCCTCACATGGAGCCCACTAGGGCCTAAGACGCCGCAAGTTGGCGAGGTATGGCAAGGGGCAGGGTATTTGGAAGTGATGCAGTTGGTTTTGCACGGCCCAAAGCCTGAGCTGACTTTGCGTTCCAGAGCCAACATGGCCTAACAAGGTTTGTCAGGGGAGGTTTGTTGTTTCAATCACCGCGTATAGCTGGTTGCACATGAGCAAGGTACATATTTATGACATTCTTTGCTGGCGGTTTAGGGAGGACATGGCGAACAAGCCAAATGTGCCACAAAACCGGCTCACAATCTAACTTGCTCATTTGCCTCCGGGGCTTGGTTAATCAAACCAATGAAGTTACTTCCCTGTAGGCTATGGAGCCAAACAAATCACAGAGAGGAATCTCATTTCGAGAGACGCTCCCACATGGAACTTGACAAGGAAATGGTCCCCTCAAAGGAGAAAAATGATCGTCCAAGTGGGAGGCTCTCTCAGATGCTATGTTACTAGCAGGAATGGTTCCACATATTCTGTGTTAACACTGACTGCCACTGTTATCCTCTTTGCAACACTAGTGGAAGTCGACAATTCTGTTGAAAGGGTCCCGTGTCCACGTCCATGATCGTTGTGAAGATGGCACTTAAACCAATGAAGACAATCATATACCACTGTGGTGACTATGTGAAGGAGTGAGGATGCCTATGGAATGGCCGATGCCTGGACCTTCATGCACGCCCGTCTCTATCTGAGGTCCAACTGGCTGGTGATGCATGTCTCCGTGGCCGGCCTAGTTCAGATGTATCTTTGGCAGCTCAAGGGTATCTTTCCACGCACCGAGTGCTCCGCGAAAATGATGGCTCGCTGCGACGGTCAAACCACCAGTTTCTTGGGGTTGGTGGTGGTCATCCAACCCGCTGACCATCACAAGTCTCAGGGAGCCATAGCCATGGAACATGTGAGGTCGTCATGTGCTCCTATGCGACCCTGCTCTTTGGATCTGTGCTGTGCCTGGACCCTGGAGTCCAGGAGATTCCAAGCTTCCGTGTCAGCGCGCCGGAAATGACCCCGTTGCTGGAAGTTTGAACATCGAAGTATCACCCAAAAAAAAAGAAGCTCCCCCCCCCCCCAAAGAGAAAAGTGGGCGGTCGATTCTCGCCCGCGAAACCAACGGGGGGGGGGGATGCCCCGAGCTTCAGGCATGGCGGTGCTGGCTCTGAGTCAGCCAAAAGATAGCCCGATCACGGCCATCCGCGAGGCCAAACAATTCGTCTCAGGGGAGGGGCCTCAAGTCAACTTGACCCCAAAGAAGCGGTTTGAAGTGCCGAGCATTGGCACCATAAACACTTCTTCTCATGTTGGGTTTGTTTTTATTTTCTCCCCAACCCCCCCCCCAAAAAAAAAACAAAGACAAGAAAGAAAGACAAACCGCAAACAAACGTGTAAAACAGTAAAATGGTGGTGGTTGTCCTTTTGGTTTTTCTTCAAGCCAACCCTAAAAAAGGCAGACGCATTTGTGAGCTAAAGCGTGGCAGTGTGTGAAAGCCAGGAACCTGAAACGGGCGCCGAGTTGAGTGTGTACTTGCGCGAGTTGAGTCTGTCGCAGTGGGCTGGAGGGGTTCCTGATGCACAGTGACCCCATTTCCCTGGAAGAGTTTTTGGGCTATGGGCAATTGCAGACAGGCTCTTCTGCCGGCGCTCCAGACCGTCGCGAACGGATTGCAGTGATCCTCTCAGACTCTTTCGCAGTTCCGACTGGCAAGAGTTCGGGGCGCATGATGTTTAGTAGAATAAGCCTGCTGGTGCTCAGGGAATGTAGGAATGAACCCACGGATTCCCGAGTAAAGGAACTTGTGGGATAAGATGATAATATTTACAGGGGTCCTTCCATTTCTCATTCTCTGCCTATCAAGTAAGAAACCTGTGAGGCCGCAACCTCAGCCAGCTGTCGCGGCCGGGCAAGCCGGGGTGGCAAGCGGCCTGACATCCCGTGTCACACTGATTTTGGGCGTGAATTTTCATCAGGGACCTTTTGGGCTGCTGCGGCTGTTGTCGCTGTTGCTGCGGTGCTTTTGCTGCCGCTGCTGCTGCCGCCGCTGCTGTTGTGGACAAAGAGGTTTTGGAAGACGAATGTCATCCAAAAGAAGCCACCGTGGTTGTTGGAAAGAGGGCAACAGTGCCAGTGCTGTACAAGGCTGTTTTAGTGGCTATCTAAAGTTCCATCATGGGGAAGCACTGAGATCCAACGGTTTGACACAGTTGCAAAGCTAACGGGGTGTTGTTCCCCCAAAGTGAAGGTGGCCCCCTCACATGAGGTGGCCTGCGATGTTCGGTCCCTCCCGAAGGCGGCAATGACCGGCACCAGCGGCCTTGATGCGGGCAACACGGCGGCCCCCCGCTCCGAGGCCGCGAATGGATCGCAAAGAGACCTTGATTCAGGCTGACGCCTGATGAATAACAGCATATAAAAGCACACCCCACTTTTTGAGGGGCCCTGTCAGCGGCGATTCCTCTCTTGTAGGGAGAACCCCGCGGATGGGTATTCATCAGTCAATCAGGGGTCAACAGAGTAATTACAGGGTTTTGGAACTGTAGCATGCGCGGATGCGTTTCCCGGTGGCTTAGGGAATTCTTAAATTGAATATTGTAAGAGCTTCCCACTACATTGACCCACATGGGTGTTGACCATTGCCCATGAGTCTCAATGGGAACACCCTCAAAACTGGGTGGACGCGGTGGACGTAGATCTTAGCATGTTTTTTGATGTACACAAAAGGAATCCCCAATGAAATTGGTCACCCGCGCCTCCCCCATGCGCAGGTCCCGACCCAGGGCAAGAGACAGGTTGCAGTGGCCAGCACCGGCAATGCAGGAGCCTCAGAGACAGCGTTGCTTGTCCCCCAGTGGATTCCACCATTGCGCTCTTTTGCCACTCTGGGGAATCCACAGGTGCACTCGGCATCTAAAAGTTTGGAACAGACCCTAGAACTTGACCCTGAATGCACCTGATACGCCCCAGGTGACTGTTGAGTTCTCTTCCTCGTCCGGTGCTGCAGTTTTGTCGGAGGCAGTGAAGGGGAGCATGCGTCGCACACAGGGAGGGAGGGCGGTTGTTTTGTCCAGTTGCGTGTTACTTCTCAGGCTGTTTTAGTCTTAGACGCGGGAGTTCGTTCTTGCATGGCAGGATGACCAGCTTGCCATCACACTTGATGATCTTGCCTACAGATCTCTTCTTCTTGGCTTCGGCTTTCTGTCTCAGCCTTAGTTTTGAGGGATGAATCGACTTTGAGGATTCAAGGCTTCCCAAAAAGTGGAGAGGATACCGTGGATGGACGAGTTCCTGCACCACTTTGACTCCATGGGAAGCATTGTTGGTTGGTATTTTTAGACTCATCATTCCAGGGATTCTTAGGTGGCGCGAAATGGATTTGTATCCATCCACAGTATCAATCAACCAGGGATTGATTCCTTCCGGATTTCCGTGACACGGCGCACAGCTCAGCCTGGCCTTTGCTCCGAGGACCATCGGCATTGTGTCGGGCGCGGTCTGGGCCAACGAAGCTTGGGGCAACTACTGGAGCTGGGATCCGAAGGAGACGATCCAAGGGGCGGGCGATGTTCGCTTGCTGTTGCTGTCAAGTTCTGTATATTGAAATATATTGAAGATTGAGATATGTCTCTGGCAATGTTACTGCTGCTTCTCTTGTCACTATTGCCGTTGCAGTTGCTGTTGCTTTTAGTGCTGTGTAAGGCGTGCGAAACGCACTCTCACGGCATCATCGGACAAACAGAAAGAGTCACCCACCCGGGACTGACTACGCCACGCCCATCATGAGAGATGCATCAAAACCGGGAATGAGGATAGTCTCAAGAGGGAACCACTTCCTCCATGTTGGGTCCAGGTTCCAAAAGGTTGGATGTTTGATTTGCCAAGTCAGAGTGGCTTGAGCTATCTCGCTGAGAGGAGACTTGGGCATTGATCACCTGGCTCGTCTACGCTGGATATTTGCACACCAGGCGGAAGGTTCCTGCTGGAAGGTTCCCGCAGTTTGACTTGTTGTGCTTGTTTCTTTTCCATTTTAGCCCTTTTTTCCCGGTGGACCCTTTGAAGCCTCAAATTCAATTTGTTGTGTCTGCTGCTCTTGTTGGGAGACGTGGATGTGGCACAGGCTGCAGCTCGGCTGGGACACCCGAGAGAGCGCCAAGATCGGCGCTTTTGGGTTTCTGGCCCGGGCCCAACCCGGAGAGTCGGAGTCGGTTTGATCCAAACCAGGGGACCGACAGCTATGTATTTGAAATGGTTGATTGGGGGGAGGGGAGGGGATTTCGAGCCTCGGAACTCGATTTATATGGTTCTGTGGAAGACTGGGTAACTTGGACTGGTTTCAAAACAGAGAAGCCAGTATTCTGGAAAGCTTCCAGATGTGCACAGACAACCGTGGTGCCTGTCCAAAACGAGACAAGAAAACCAAATGGCCACAACCGGTTTGCACAACTTCATTATCCAAGGGTGTTAAGCTTGTTTTGGAATGCGTTTGGATGAATCCCCAAAAGCTACCAGTTTGGAGTTATGTTTATCATGTTTTGGAATGCTGCTTCATTCCCAAAGTTGACTCGCGCTCATGTTGTCAATCCCAAAGATCAAGATCCCAGCCTGAGGTGGTTTGGGTTTGCTACATTGGCGCCGCAGACTTAGCTATGTCCAAAATGGATGCAGGCACCCGCTGGATGCAAGCCGCAAACTGAATACTCACAGGCCTCGGAGGGCCATTGTGTTTTTCGTTTTTTTTTTTTAAGGATTGTTTTTTTGTTTTCCAGGGTGGGTGGCTTTTGGGCTTTTTGGCTTTTGTGGTTTTTACGTGGGTTTTTGTGGCTTTTGTGGATTTTCATGTCGCATCCTTTGCATTCACAGTTCCTCTCTTTTGGCATCCTCTGCATTGCCAGTTCCGCTGCGGCAGGTGGCTTTTTGGCTTTGTGGCTTTTCTTTGGCTTTTCGCATCCTTTGCTTTCCCAGTTGGTTTTTCGCCTCTCTGGTGCCCGACGGCTACTTTTTAGATTCTTTGCCCCTAATTTTTCGATCATCATGGGGGGGGGGCTGCCGCCCCCCCCAACCCCCTCGCTGCTTTGTTATATTCTTTTTGGCCCTAATTGAATCGTCACGTTTTCAATCATCCTCGGGGGGGCTGCCGCCCCCCCCCAACCACCCCATTATTTTTTAGACTTTTTGCCCCTAATTGAATCGTCACTTTTTCGATCATCATGGGGGGGGGCTGCCGCCCCCCCAACCGCCCCGCTGCTTTGTTATATATTTTTGCCCTAATTGAATCGTCACTTTTTCAATCATCATTGGGGAGGGCTGCCGCCCACCCCAACCACCCCGCGCCTTTCATTGAATCATCACTTGTTCAATCATCAGGGGCTGCTGCCCCCCCCCCCAACCCCCCCGCTGCCTTTTTAGTTTTTGTTTGCCCCTAATTGAATCATCACTTTTTCCATCATCGTCACTTTTTCGATCATCATGGGGGCCCAACCCCCTCCGCCTTTCTTCTTTTTGGCCCTAATTGAATCGTCACTTTTTCAATCATCATGGGGGGGGGGCTGCCGCCCCCCCCCCCCAATCCCCCCGCTATTTTTTTAGACTTTTTGCCCCTAATTGAATCGTCACTTTTTCGATCATCATGGGGGGGGCCTGGTGTGGGTGGGTGGTGGTTGGGGTGGGTGGGGTGGGTTGGGGGGGGGGGGTGGGGGGGTGGGTGGGGTGGGGTGGGTGGGGGTGGGGTGGGGTGGTGGGTGGGGTGGGGTGGGGTGGGGTGGGGTGGGGTGGGGTGGTGGGGTGGGGTGGGGTGGGGTGGGGTGGGGTGGGGTGGGGTGGGGTGGGGTGGGGTGGGGTGGGGTGGGGTGGGGTGGGGTGGGGTGGGGTGGGGTGGGGTGGGGTGGGGTGGGGTGGGGTGGGGTGGGGTGGGGTGGGGTGGGGTGGGGTGGGGTGGGGTGGGGTGGGGCGGGGTGGGGTGGGGTGGGGTGGGGTGGGGTGGGGTGGGGTGGGGTGGGGTGGGGTGGGGTGGCGTGGGGGTGGGGGTGGGGGTGGGGGTGGGGGTGGGGGTGGGGGTGGGGGTGGGGTGGGGTGGGGTGGGGTGGCTGCCCCCCAACCTTCACGGCTGCCTTTTTGTTTTTTTTGCCCCCAATTGAATCATCACTTTTTGATCACCATGAGGGCTGCCTCCCCGCAACCCCCCCCGCTACTGTTTAAATGCCCCCCTAATTGAATCATCACTTATTCAATCATTATAGGGGGGTCTACGTTTCAGGTGTTTTGCTGTAATTTATCTTGCGAAATGTATGTGTTTTACGCTAGTCCGTAAACATCATCAGCATCGTTTTCAACATCCCCCGCATGTCCAGCCAACATCCCCAGCATCACCAGCAAATCGAGGGCCTTGGCTTCCTGAATCTTCAGTTCCTCTGCCATAGTAAAAGTGAGCATTCTACTCCCTGTATTTTTGTAGCCAGGACGGAAAACAAAAAATCCAAAAATAAAACAAAAAAATCACAGAACCACCCAGCTGGTGCGAAGTGCATTGTGTCCATCAGTACACCTAGTTGCTTGCATTCACTGATATTTGCGGAGAGGTTGAAGAATCTTGGGCTGAGGTGAATCTGATGGGCATCGGCTTGCACTCGTACGGATTTTTCCTCAAGTGAGTCGAATCAAATGGGCGGAGCGGGCAGCCATCCCGGGTAGGGGACCAGGTCACTTTGCTGCCTAAACTCGAGCGCCCGTTCAGCCAAAGATGGCCTGCGCGGCGCGCCGGCACGGGAGCCTCTACCCTCCTACCAACAATCATAGCCCAAAAGGAAAGCATTGCAGAACCCTGATGTCAGCTTCCATGATTGTTTGTGGGAGGGAAGGCCCAGTGAGGCAACGTTCTTGTAGAATCTTACAGCTTGAGAGTTGTCGTTGTTTGAGTTTGTGCACACGCCAACCCGCCTGGCTCTCAAGACCTAGCTGAAGCAATCTGGGCGATAGCAGATCTGAAGATTCAGTGGCCATTGTGAACCCACATATGGGTGTGCTAGCCAAAATAGGGGGGACCCAAAAAAATCATAGTTGTGGGTTTCCCATGTATTCCAACCAAGGTTTATCTAAAAAACACAACTCCATAATTCCATATGGATTCGTGTGACTCGGAAGTTATCAAACATTGTCACGCAGCGTTTGCCCAATGACGCTGCTGACATGGGCCCGGCGCATAGCATCGCTTGAAAGCCCGGCGGGGCTCGGCCACCGGGAACTATCGCGCCTGCGTTCAAACCAAGGAATCCTGCCAAACGGTTGGTTTCAAGTTGAAAGCAGTCTCCAAAACGTGCCAGGTATTCGAACACACACACACACACACACACACACGCAAAGGCGCAAAGACAAGCAAGCGCAATCAAGTAAACAGAACAACCAACTAGCCACACAGACGAACGACCAAGTCGAGCCAAACCAAAGCAATCCAACCAACCAGCCAGGCAGCCAGCCAGCCAACCAACCAACCAGCCAACCAGCCAACCAACTAACCAGCCAGCGAACCAACTAACTGGCGGACTGATTAAGTAACAAACTAACTAGTCAAATAGTTAAGAAAGCAATGGAGGAACTTAATTTATAAACCCGCCCCCCCCCCCCTCAACGTCGACAAGGTTTGGGAAAATCAGATTTTGGGGGTTCCCCTAAGGCCTCCCTAATAATTGATCTGCAGGACTTGAGGCTTGAGAAGCTTGAGGATTGAGGGTTGGAGGCTTGAGGTTTCTGATCAGCTGCCAGGCTCTCCGGTCCTTTTTGTGGACCCCTGCTTTGCCAATTGGACTGCAATAGGAAATTGCATTCTCTTATTTTCCAGGGCTGGAGAGGGACTTGATTAATCAGCGGGGGTTTTGTGTTATTCGGGGGGGGGCTAGCCTTGAATGGGGGTACCCTTTGCGAGCTTGTCAAACCTTGTTTTTTAAACAAAATGTAATAATATATTTGCTGTTTCCGGCTAGCCGTTTTTTATTTATTTCTGGAATGGCAACCGTTGAGAATATGAAAGGAGTTGGTCTTGGCAAAAGTATTGGCAATAGCTTTGGCAATTTAAAATGTATTTGTTTGTGTTTCTTTTCCGGAATTTTGGGCCGGACAAGGACGTCTTTAATCAGGGGGGGGTGTTGGAGGTGCCCACAAAAAAATAAGGTGTGTTTCTTGGCCAAACCTTGTGGGTGCCTTTAAAGTAGTATTGCCTGGAAATGGTCTGGGGAAACCGGACGTCTTTAATCAGGGCGGCTTTATTAATCATGTTCCATTAACAGTCAACAAACAAAAAACAAGCACATAAAAGCAGACAAGCAATCAAGCAAACAAACAAACAAGCAAACAAACTATCCAACCAACCAGCTAGAACGAACCAACCAACAGAACAGTCCAGACCAGACAAGGCAAACATTCGACCACACACACATGCACTCGCATGCACTCACACACCCACCCACCCTCCCAGCCACCCGCCCACCCACCCGCCCACCCACCCACCCACCCACCCACCCACCCACCCACCCACCCACCCACCCACCCACCCACCCACCCACCCACCCACCCACCCACCCCCCACCCACCCACCCACCCACCCACCCACCCACCCACCCACCCACCCACCCACCCACCCACCCACCCACCCACCCACGCGCCATGTTGAGACGTGTTTAATGCCTTTTGCTGCACAATTCCTTGCTGTTCATTGCCCCTTGTCGCCAATTAGCAGTCGGCAGCTTGAGTATGTGCTTCATCACGGGAGCATGAAGGGCTATTGGATGGCGCAAAGTCCAATGATCACGCTGCCGTCTGAGAACCTGAGCCTGAACGGGAACAACTGCCAGCCTTCACGGCACAGGTCTGGGGCTCAAGATTGGCAGAGGGTTTGTTTTATATAATTAATAGGCTCTCCGGATAAGTAGGGGATGGAAATGAGAGCCTGCCACGGGATCTTTGTAGCCACTCTTGGCCCTGCGCAAGCCAAGTTTTCCACACGGCCCGACCGCAGGATGTGCAGGATGCCTACGAGCAGTGGGAGGCCTTTTCATGAGTGGGCGGTGCATTTGACTCCAGTTAGCTTCCATGACCTTTTTTTTGTTCTCACTTTGAATGACCCTTCCGGCCATAGATGCATCCCTCAAAATCTTGGTGGGGATATGTTTTTTTCCTATTGAGAAGCCAGATGATGAAGCTCAGCAGGTGGTCGCAAGATGCGACTTCTGGTGGAAGACACCAAGCCACCATTTCACGCCAGACTAAACCCCGCGATGACAAGATCCAGTTTCTCCTTTCCATCCCCATGCAGAAGGACCCAGATGAGCCGTATGGAACGCGGCTTGTGCAATTCAAGCATTATTTGTTTCTGTTGAACGTCTACCTTTCCCGAGGATAGCTACCTCAAGAAGAACGAGGCAGCCATGCGGGCCATCCTGGTCAAGGCTCCCATCTCATTCCTGCCGAATCCGCTGCCAATGGCTAAGCGAGGCAGAGACAGACCCGGATGAATGGGCCGCAGCCTTTGCGTGTGGCCACTCGCGCATGGCGGTTGTGAAAGCACGGTCAGGGTGCTCCAAATTGCGCTGAACCTCAAAGACCAAGCCACCAGGTGGACGATTGATCTTGAACCTCTTGTTTTCTCCCCTTCATTTGGGGTCGCTGTGGTCATGAACCATTTTCTAGGGTTTTGCGGATTCTGTAGCCTCCCATCCGGAAAAGAGCAAAAGAGTCTGTGATTACCCGAGAATCATTCGGGCCGCGACGACTTTATGGGGCTGGTTTGGACACGGGATTGCCATTTTCAGGGTCCAAATCCCTTTTGAGAGAAACCCATGTGAGAGATCTCCAAAAGAAGGCGAACCGTCCAAAACCGCTGTCTTCATTTGGGTGTCCCTTTAAACCAACCCGACAAACTTTGGGTAAGCCTCAAAAAGACGAGCCATTCGATGGAACGTGGGCGGTTTGCGAAAGGTCCAGCGCTTGGCATTACTCTTAGCCAGCCCCGAGCTGAGTCGAGAATTGTTCGGCTTCCCTTGGGCGGAAAGCCGGGAGCCGACTTTCAAGGAAAAGAGAAAACGCGGTTCCAACCTTTTTGAGTCAGTTCGCTATAGAGTTTGCCGGGTTGGTTTATGTTTTGCCAAGGTTCCACAAGTGAGTGTGTGATTGCCAGGTACTTTGGAAATCCGATTTGCAGCCTTGCAATGAATACACAGATCAGATCAAATTTTGTCCAAATGTCCAGTCGATGATCCGTTTGGGAGGGACATCCCACAATAAGGACAAAACCCTCTGATGTATACACTAGGTCCCCCAGTACCCTTTTACCCTTTTTTGGGGGAGGGTTCCCCTACTAAATAGACGACAGAAAAAGGGTACCCTTATTCTAACCTCTCTACTGGAGGACCTATTAGTACATGTCCACAAAAAATGTGCATGTTTGTCCCTGCCTCTTACATGCCCAGCGGCCCAACTGGAGGTTTCATCGGCACCACCACAGTGGCAAGCCCGCAGCCCAGGACACGAGAGATCGGCAGGATGGCGCCCAAAACTGCAGGAAGGGCCTTGATTGGAATGGCAGGGGCGTTTTTGGGGTGCTTTTAACGGGAAACCAAAGGAATGCAACCCTTTTGGGAGGTACCACTATTTTGAGACAAACTCAATGGAATCCAAAATGCGCAAAAAGAAAGCGCCAAGATCATGGGGCGTAACAATGTGTATGTGTGTGTGCGTGCTGGAATGTCAATTACTACCACTTGGTTTGACTTGTTTGACAGGCATGATTGTGTGGGTTTCTTTAATTGCCTGTGTATCCATTTTGGTAGAACATGGACTTCTTGGGCCTTGAAAATAGGCATTCAAGACATCTGAAACCAAGGGCACCCCTTCACAAAATCTAACCTGCGCCAGACTCTCACTTCCCATCAGCTTGGAGATTTGGCGATTGATTGCTGCCTTGTGCCCCGTTAGGCTCCGAAATCGACAAGCAGTTCATGTTTGCGCTCTCTCGCGAGGCGACAACATGTGCTTGCTCCCCTACAGTAAAGTAGAAATGAGTGGTCAGCAACATGATGCAGGGTTCATTTGCGTGAGGTCCTCCGGTTCAAGAGGATATATAGTGATGGC
>CAUJNA010003482.1:167500-172500 GCA_963377175.1 Effrenium voratum
AAACAGACCCATTTGGGAGGGAAGCAGGGGAGACGAGCTCCAAATGTCAACCCTAATAAATCAAGGGACTCACATTCTTTCCCGATGTCCTTCGCAGGATGTCTTTTTTTTCGCATGTCCTGGAGACAAGCAGCACTTTTTGTCCTTGGGTGCTCCACAGGTCCTAAGTGTGTATTTGGTGACCAGCGACCAGTCTTGGTTGTTTGGGGGCGCTCGCACGGGTGTTCAATCCCGGGTCATGAGCTCATGGAAAGCGATGAATGCGGGGCCTTTGAACCGTTTCGAGGGAACAAAACTCCGTTGGGCCCCCCTGTGGATGGTTGCGAAATCCATTTCGCGCCACCTGAGAAACCCCTGGAATGATTCGATTCCCCGTTAAATACCAGCAAACAATGGTTTCCCGTGGTTTCAAAGTGGTGCGAAATGGATTTTGTCCATCCACAGTATGTCGCGGTCGCTAGTCCTTAGGACCCCCCAAACAGTCGGCGCAAACATCGGGCCAGGTGCTGGAGTTGGCCCAGGGCCCCAGGCAATGGCTCTTGTTGCGTGCGAAACCTTCGAGCCGCTAAGGTGAGGCCAAAAACCGGTTTGAGCGGAGACTTGGGGGGTTCTGTCTTTTGGGGAAGCCTCGTTTGGTGAATTTCAGAGAAACACCTCAAGCCGAGGCCTTCTGAGACCAAAACCCGCCTTCGTTGGCCAAATGTTTGGGACTTAGGTCACTCCAGGACCAGAGGAGGCGGGAGATAGAGCTGCATTTGCTTGGTTCAACTCACTTGCCCAAAGCCCACCTTTTGCTCTTTGGGTTTCTGTTTCAAGTTGAGTCAGTCATTGCCCCAAAAGGTGATCGCCTTTTGTTTCGGGGTGCTGTGGGCAACTGAGTAAAGCGATGGGTTTCCATTTCAACTTAAGCCTTTAATGGATTCCGTAGGCCAGGTTGACTTAGAGGTTAGAACATAGGTCACAGCAACGGACACTGTTGCCAGGGTGCCAGTTTGGGTAGGCCTTTCTCAGGTTTTCGTGAGTAGTCGGCTCACATGAAGCGCACTTCGGATTAATCCGAACCATGCAGAAATCAGGGGTGGGTCCCCTTTCAGTCGGGAGATCATCTATTTAAGTGCCCCACAAAAATGGAGACTCACCCCATCATTTTGGAGCAATAACCCATTTTTATGCGTCCCAGTGCTTCCAGCTCCCACTGTAGCAGGTAGCCAGTGGCTTTCTGCAGGTTTTGCATCATGGTTTGCCCCTGTATAGTAGGAACTGGAAGCACTGGGGCAGTTTGAGGGCCCAGGTGCTTGCTTTTTGCGAAGTGAAGCTCAAGCCGTCCCTTCGCCGTCCAGCCGCCCTTCGCAGGAGGAATATCAACGCCAGTGCAGCTCACCCTTGGCCCCCGCGCCCATTTCGGATACCACCCTCGCCAAGGAGATCCAAGACGCCAGATCGAGATGCTCCGTTTTTTGTTTTGTTTTTGCTTCTTCCCCCAAGGGGCACCCAACTTTTGGTGAGGTTTTTAAGGGGAAGCACACACAGGATACTATCTATTCATGCTGTTTGCTCGCATGGATGTTCACTGACGCAAAGTTGCTGGCCGCATTTGGACGCTACGTTTGGGATTGATCCTGCGGGCGACTCCTTGCGTTGCCAGTGGCAAAGTCTGAACGTCTCGAAGCCAAAAGGGCAACCGGGATCATCGGATCCAGGCTCATGGATTGAACCCAGACTTGTCCTGCTTGCCTTGCGGCGAAACTGGTGCAGTCTGAGTGTCACGAACCTGTGTTGGAATCCGTCACGTTTGCGGGGATTCGAAATGAACCTTGCAGGAGCCGGAGGCGGCGCTTTGGTTGCTGGCTCATTTTTTTTTCTTGGCACATGGCACGGAGAGAGCCAAGGTTTGTTGAAGACGCCCGCAAGCAGATGGCCGGCCCCTCAATCAGATGCCAGACGAGAACAAAGGAAGCTTTCCGAGTTTGGACGCGCAAGCGACGTGAAGTTGGCGGACGAAAAAAACGGAAGCTTTCCGAGTTTGGATGCAGCGGCTCAAAAGTCTTTCCCCTTCTCATTTTGAGCCCCGTCAAACCGCCCCCAAAACGCTTCTATGCCTTGCATTGAACTCGCGAGGCAACTCTTGAAGCCATTGAGCTCTTTGACTCCAAGAAGCTCCCGCCTCAGCAGATCATTTGCAAAAACACGGCATACGTGTTGTTGTTCTTTAAATACCGCCTGGGATTTGGGTGCTCATAGAACCCAATGAAAAATCGGACGGTTGCTAGTATATATATATATATATATGTATGTATAGATATATATATGTATTAATGAATATATATATATATTAATGAATATATATATATATATAAATAAACTATCAGTTGAATACTTGAGATGGTTTTGCTTGCTGTGAGTTCCCGAATCCCAAAGCCCAAAGTCTTGCCCAAGGCAACTCACAACCAGCGCTTGATACATTTTGGGAAGACATGTTTCCGTGAACGTTTTCCGGCCAATTGAAACACTCCTCCTTGCATCAAAGAGGCCGCAAATCGGACTTTTGGTCGCGCATGGCCTAGGCAGGAGCCTGAGCAGAAGAGGCAAGTGGCGAACGCCGTGGTTTTGCTGAAAGAAAGGCGACTTGCGTGGCAGGCCTCGTGCGGATCCTTTCCAGACATGGAGGCTTGGAGCGACAAAACTCTCAGAAGGATGTTGTTTGCACGTGAGCCTCGCAAGTGTATTGCTGTTAACTGAGAATGTTCAGCCAATGAGAGGAGAGTGGCTAAGATGTGGTTTCTGAAGTGAACATTTCCCTGATGGCACGGGTTTCTGAGAACATTTACCTGATAGAGGCACCGGCTTGCTCCCATGTCTGCCCGAGGGAAGTATCGAGACCACAAGCTGTCCGAAGTTCCGGCGCAGGCGGGGGTGTTGTCTTGGCTCGTGGACGCTTCGGCAAGCCAGCAGGATCCTCACACGATCTGGGGACCTTCACAGCAGCAGACATACGTGAGAAATGGCTTAAAGAACAAAAAGTAATATGTATTATGCAATCAGTTATATATATATATATATATATATGTATAGGATTGAGATAGATTGTGCCTTGAAACCGGCCCCAAATGGGTGCCCTGAAGAAACATACACACGTATTGTAGGCTACGAGCAGCCGCATGGTGCCAACCCCCTTAAAAGACCAACGTTGCACTTGCTAGCCCCCAGGGCGAAATTCAGAAGGGTGTAGTTATGTTTTCGCCTCGGCATCGGTAGAGTTTCGTTTTCAAAAGGGCTGAGGGAATTTATTTCTGATACGTGATGTACGATTTTGTTGTGTTGTGTATATATGTATACATACACAAAACATAGCCGGACAAAGGGGATGTATGGGGTGGATTGGTTCCCGATTTTAAAGAGTATCTTGGCATTCTATGTGCTTTGGGTTTTAGGTGTTATGGCATGTTGTTTTTGTTATGAGAATCATAGTAGATTTGTGTTGTTTGGATTCAGCATGGGATTTGCTTTGCTCGTTTCTTGTTTAACGTTATGGGATGTTTGTTGGTTTGATCAGAACTATGGTCATAGAATCCTCGATCTCATAGCTGATTTGTTGGAACCAAAAACATGAAATTGTGACTTAAGTATAGATGTAACACGATGCTATATATATATACATATATATATATATAAATACATGACATACAAATAATATGTTGATGCTAAATGACAAAAGCGCATAATTAAGTGTTATGTACAATGTCTGTATCATAAATAAATATATATATATATATATATTGTGAATCCGCCATGCTACTCCCCATGCAGTTCCCGCTTTTTGCAGTCAGCAATTTGGTTTCGACTCAAGTTTGCCTCTATCATGGAGCAAACCCAGACTCTCTGCCAAAGGCATGGGCAGAACATTGCATGAAATGCATGTGCGGCGGCAAAACATTGAAGGGTCTGCCAGCCAGCTCTAGTTAAACGCGATCACGTCGCCAGTTGAACCAGCAGCGTTGACGCCTCCCTACCCGCCTTGTTTGATGAATTCAGACAGCTGGGCAGACGTCAAAGTTTTGGAACATGGACTGTTTCTTGTTTGCAGTAGTTGATTTCTGTGAACGTCTTGTCGTGCTCAGGAATTCATGAAAGGCCTTGAGACTCCAGGCTGTCCGCTGTTTTTTAAGCAACTCGCGTCACTGGCCATTTGGCAATCTGCTTCGGCCATGTTCCGGCTCCGCGTGCCGCGTGTGCCGCGCTGGCCGCAGTTCACGAGGAATCTCAGCGGCCAGACGCTGGAGGTGGTCAAGGCGACGCTGCCCGCGGTGGCCGCGGCGGGGCCGAAGTTCACGGGCCACTTCTACCAGCGCATGTTGCTGGCCGGAAGCCCGAGAAGCGGTGCCCGACGGGTGGTCTCCTTCTCATTCGTTTGGGTTTGTTCCCAAAACTAGGTTTTGGTGCCTGAAAGAAGCCAAGGTTTGCAGCCCACCCGGAGCTTCTGAACGTCTTCAATGTGACCAACCAGCGGCAGGGGCGTCAGCAGAAGGCGCTCTTTTCAGCAGTTGCAGCATGTGCCACGAACGTCTTGGAAGAGGGCAAGCTTCCTCTGGAACTCTTGGAAGGTGTCAACCACAAGCACTGCGCGCTGAACGTTATTCCGGCACAATATGACGTGGTTGGAGAACACCTGATTCTGGGCCAACGTTTGGTAGCATCTTACATCTTTTCCCAC
The DNA here is from genome assembly GCA_963377175.1 of Effrenium voratum. NCBI lineage: Eukaryota > Dinophyceae > Suessiales > Symbiodiniaceae > Effrenium > Effrenium voratum. The sequence goes on from CAUJNA010003482.1 coordinate 172,212, forward strand.
GAAAAAGGTGGCAGCGTACATGTAAGATACGGTTGGGCATATTTGAGTCAGTTGAAAACTCCCACTTGCCAGCTGATGTAGAGTATCCAAATCATTGTAAAGCTGCAGATGGCTTTTGGATGCATTGGCCTACTTTATGGCGGACTCATCTGGTGTTAAAATGATCACACCACACTGTCGGTCCTCCATTTGGGTATCAGTTCTCGTTTCAGGTCTTAGCATGTTTGCAGATGTACCCTTCTACCGGACCCCATTGGGTTGTTTGTTTGCTATTAAGAACCCAGTTCTA
>CAUJNA010003482.1:180000-335000 GCA_963377175.1 Effrenium voratum
GGGGCATGTATTGTGGCAAGTATTGTTTTTGGGGTTGTTTTGGATGATGTTGGAGGTGATGAGGACGATATATATATACATATATTTGTGAAATTGGTAATAGATATGTAAGTTTGGTTGTTGTTGTAGGTGTTGTTTTGGGGGGAATTACGGATATTTTGTGATATTTGGGAGGTTTTTAAGGAGTTGTTGGATGTTGATGATATTGCAAATATGTTTGTGTATGGTAGGGTTAGGGTATGTATGGGGGTGTAGGTGTTGTTTGCGTTATTTGGGGTTTATATTGTTGTTGTTTTGAGGTATGAATGATGATATGGGTAGATTTTATGAGATTAATGATAGGGTGTTAGGGGCATGTGATTTGGCGGGTGTTGATGTAGTAGGGATTAATAGAGGTGTTGGAGAAGGTGTTGTTTATGGTGGCGAAGATGGAAGGAATTTATATTAGATTGAGGCTGATATATTAGATGGTTATATAGATTGGAATAATTATTTAGGATTGATTATTTTATTATATATTGATTTATTAAAATTAGATTTTAATAATTATTTTATAATTTAATAATTATATATAATAATATTTGAATATTTTATTTTTATTTAGATATTTACTTAATATTTGTTTAGGATGATATATTTATTTATTTTATAAAAGATTATTTAAATATTATATCTGATTGTTATGTATAATGTTTTGTTGCATTTTGTGTTTCCGGGTTGGGTTATGGGTTATGTTTTTTTGGCTGCTTATTTTGGGGCGTTTGGTTAGGGCGTGTGCGCGCCACTTTATGTTTATTTTTTGGGTTGGAAGCCTTCAGTATTGGGATTGGTATGGGCAATATATATAATTTAATTAATTATATTTTAAAAAAAGATATAATAATTATATAAAACAATATAATATAATATCTAATAATTTTAATAGGTATAATTAATTAGAGGTTATAGGCCTAGACATTTACTTAATTTTGATATAAAGATCTAAAATAAGGATAATAATATTTATTTGAATAATTTAAATTATTGATATAAAAAATATATTTTTGAATATGTTTTATATATTATATATAATATTATTACTATAATTGTTTATTTTAAATTATATTATTTAAGAAATATAATTTGAGTTGGTTATTAATTCAAGAAATATTATAATAATATTTAATTGAAATTAATTATTGAACTATATATATAAATATATTAATAATTATTGATTAATGAAAATTATTTTAAATTATAAATAATATTATATTAAAATATATATATGTTTTTGGAAATTGCAATTTAAATCGAATTTATATTGAATATATTATTTATATTTATAATTATATATATATATATTAAATTGAATATATATATATATATTAAATTGTATTAACCTATTATATTAATTATATAAATATATATATTGAAATTATAATTAATATTATTATTATTGAAGAATAATTTGTGTTTTTTTGAATTTTAATTATATATATATTATATAATATTCTTAAGACATATTTCTTAATTTAATATATATTAGATGAATTATTTACTTCTAAAATAGGCATAAAGGCAAAATACAACAAAAAAATATAGGTTTTAATAATATAGAAACTGATAATATTGGCATAATTATTGATGATAAATCACCAAAATCAATTTCATTAGTAATAGCAAATGATAATTATGATATTAAATATAAAAACATGAAAATAAAATAACAAAATTCTAAACAGGCAATTTTGAAATGGAAAATATGGAATATAACGGCCTTAATCGTATTAGAAATTGTATTTTTATTAAAATTATGAATAAGAAATATTAACGTGCATAAATACATTACCCCGAAGCTATTTCCCTAACAACAAAGAAACAACCCCAATCCTTCTAATCCCATTATTTTATCATTGTCAAAATCATTTCTTAAATGAGGAGTTAAAGGAAACATATTTCGTACTTTGGATTCGATAATCTCCAAATAATAAATCCAATCCGATTTTATCCAATATATCATTATTTTTATTATTACTAGAATTATCATTGGAATCGGAATTATTTATAATAATCTATAGCGATCTAACCTTTTGATATTTGCATAACTGGAATAATATTATAATTTATAAGAAATTAATTAATTAATTAAATAATAATGCCATATAAATCTATCCAATTCCCTATGCCTTGCATTATTAGCCTTTTGTCTTTTAGCCTCTCTTTCGATTATTATCACAGAAATATCCCTAATAATATCTCGTAATTTTTTCCTTTTAACATCTATACCATATAATGGGTCAGATCTCATATAAAGCCTTTCTAAATCATTTTGGCCAATGCAATACTAACGCCATGCTAGCGTCCGGTAACCATCTCATCTAAAGATTAATTGCTCACCAACTCCGACTTGGTTACACCATACAACAAAGGTACAGCAAACAAAACGGTCCATTATAAAAATCAAATATTAACACAACACTAGTGCGAAACGAGAAAAAAACAAGGACCGTGTAATATACAAGCCAGCCACAACTACTATTTATAACGTTTTATAGAGCGAGGACCCAATATCGTCGGCACACCCGGCAATACTTAGCGCCAAAATACACGAAAAAAAAAAAATCATATATATTCCTCCGATATCTTATTTTTGGGAAAGATATTTTAATATATATCAAGTTCCGTTAAAATATCACCCAAACCGAACCCCAGACCCTAATAATGTCAGCCACGTAGCCGAAACCCTACATATATATAATATTTTGTAAGGTTTTTATATAGGAAAATAAAACCGAATTTAAATAATATATCATAACCACATTTCGAGCATCGGCGACACCAAGGTATAACCTTTATTTTAAAACCAGCAAACCAAATACCTAGCAACAACATAATATTATCCCAAGACATATAATCGGATTTATTCGGATAAAACCGCCGACCATATATATATTTTTTTTTTCACTAAAAATTCACAAAATTAAAACGAATTTAAACAAACCTAAATAAACACATATAATATGTATAAATCAAATAAAAATATGTTTAAAATATTCAATAAACATTAAATATAAATCAAAATACCTATAATTTTGCTAATTAAAATTACAAAATCAACCTCCTAATTCCCATTCCTCCATTTTTTTTTAATATAAACAAACAAAACCAAATACAATATATATCAATACCAATTTAAAATCAATCTTTTATAATTTTTTTAAAATACAAAAAATAAAATTAAAAATTTAACAATTAATTATATCCTCTTAAAAAAATAAAAATAAAAATAATCAAATTTCTATCCTAATTAAAAGTAAAAAAAAAAGAGAGACTCAATATTCCAAATCATTTAAATTGTTTAAATCCTTTCCAAACGAAAAGAACCCCCCTCAAAGAGGTCCCAGATTGTTTATAACCTTTTTCATTGGAAACCCCCCCCCCCCCCAAGGCCTTCAACCCTTTAAACCGTTTCAACCCTTTCTCAGAAAAGAACGGTCCCCCGAGCCCCCCAAAGAACCAAGGCCCCCAAAACCGTTTAACCGTCTAAATTGTTTTAACCCTTTCTCAGAGGAAAGCCCCCCCCTTCCAGGGTTCTAACCAAAACCATTTAAACTAACTAAACCCTCCCTCAAATGTACCCCCCCCAGTTCCACCTAAGAGAGAATTCAAACGGGTTCAAGCGGTTTTGGGCCCAAACCTTTCCTCTAAAAGAGAGGATTCAAACGATTCAAACGGTTTTGGGCCCAAACCTTTTCCTAAGAAAGGGTTTAAACGGTTTTGGGTTCAAACCTTTTCTCTAAGAAAGGGTTTAAACGGTTCAAACAGGTTTGGGCCCAAACCATTCCTTTGAAAAAGGGTTCAAACGGTTTAAACGCTTCAAACGGTTGAGTTGGAGAGTGGGCCATCACAGATGAAGGCCGACAAAAAGGTCGACATTTGGGTGTGTGTATATATATATATATATGTCGCAATTCGTTCTCTTGATTGCAGATATGGAGTTGCATTGAGTAGTTTCTTGGCAAGTAAATGATGTTCCTTTTTCATGGATTGATATGCCATGTCCAGAAGTTTCTCGTTGGCCGCAGCTTGAGGATCACAGCCGTAACCAGGCCGGCCAAGCCTTCGAAACATGCCAAGGTCAAAGGATCCCACCTAACCCCCCCCTCGTTTCCCCAAACTTACTGTAGACCCTAAGCTCTTTGGAGGAAATTAGGACTGGAAGCTCTGGTTATGCTGCTTCCAAGTTGCCCAGAACGAAGGGAACAGCAGCGACCACCTGGCTGAAGCAACTTGCCCGACATGGTTCATGCCCATGCACTAAAGGGGAGCTCACACATTTCTGACACCTGTCCTGGTTACGATGGAGCCAGATCGCGAGTCTGGGCAAGGAGAGAGCTGATGTCAAATCCTTGCAAGCTGGCACTTGATGCAGTTGCCGAACTACATTGCCAGCCGCTGTGCCGAAACAAAGGTCTTCATAAGTTGGGACAAACGCTTATGACCAAGGGGCTGATTGAAGAGGCACTTCAACTTCGACTTCCACCTGCAAGCATGCTGAAACATCCATGGAGTTTCCTGTGCAACTTGCCTCCACATGGTCGTCTCTCAAGCGCACCGGATACACCTGCCAGGGAGCATATCCAGCATGCCCCTTAGATGGTCTGGGGGGTCAGCAACCAGCCAAGTTCCAAACGTGAAAAATGACCGTGTCAGCGAAGGCAAACCGAGGCAATGGCTCTGAACCTCCATTCCACGCCCCTGTAATCCTTGTAACTAGATGTAGCCATCTGTAAAACTCCGTGGGTGGCCACGGTTCCCTTACAAACCCTTGCCCCCAAGTCATGGTTCCCTTAGACTGAGTGTACCAAGCAAAAGTGTGCAAGAACACGGTTTTGTCTCGAAACAGGGAAAGCCTCAACGTTTTCCTTTTGGAGAATCCATGTAAACCAAAAAGGGGACCCAGCCGAGAAACACGTTGCACCAACTGCCACAGCCTGCTGCTGCATCGTGGCATCTCCTTCCACGTTTTCTCCGGTCCTCAAGTTGAAGCACCTTGGACCGGGAGTTCCAAATGTGCGCTTTTTTTTCTCTGCCCAAATAGGGGGGGGGGGTTGGGGGGTGGGGCAGCTTTTGCGGAGCGGAGGGTTCCAGCTTCCGGGGCTGGGGATACCACCTAGGCTTGTTCAGTGGTTTTTCGATGGTCTATGGGCTCAAGGGAGACTTGGGTCTTACTCTCTAGAACTTGTCAAATTTAAGGTGAGATTCTCTTGGTTGGGGTGATGCTGTAGGCAGCAACAATGGGGAAACCTGTTGGCTGCCGACGTGTCTCAAGCCCTGCCTGCATAAAGAAAACCCCTTGGATCACTTTAAGAAGGGGGTCGACATAGATCGCGCAATTCCCTTCCACGCGGGGACGGGGGGGGGGGGGGGCAAATGCGCCATCTAGTTAAACCCATCTTACTGCCTAAGGATCCCCACTGCTTGAAGAGCTCTGGCCTATCATGCGGGTCATTTGGGTTTGCAGTTCCGGCCAGGGAACATGTAGTGCCGCGGGCAAATCACCATCCCATCAGTCGCTTTGGAATCGCTGCAGCCTTAGGAGACATTGTGTTCTAGAATGAGGCGATGCGCGATCCACTTCTACGAATAGACACAATCCCAACTGTATGCCGAGAACACCACCAAGATTTTCGGTGCCGACATCTTCAATCTCCCCCTCGCACAAGGAGCCGCCCATATGCGCACATCGATTGTCCTGGGCTGACAGCAGTGCACTCAAACGGGCTTGGTACCGTAGCCGCTATCCAACTATCACCCAAGAATCCAATGCAAAGAGCTCTCCTCTGTGCCGGAACACCGCAATTTGCTCGTTCCTCGGCGGACAACGTGCCACGAGTCCATGCGTCCACATGCCGTCTGAGCCAACCCAAATAACACCCCTTACTATTGACAACCAATTGAGCCGCGCCCTTTTGGTGTTGCCAACATGGTCATGCGCCCTTCCGTATTTAAGCAACTAGTGCCACCTACTACGAGTGCGACCAACTGTGGTTTTGGGCGCCTGCTCAAAGGGCGAAAAATCCAGTGGCTTCCTTTGGTTTCCCGACTAAACATCCAAAGGGGAAATCACCCCTATCATGTTCAATCAACATGAGCATCCGGCAGAGATTTGTAAGTTTATCCCCTCTCCAACAAAAACAACAACACCAAACAAGCCTGGCTTCTGATTCCCCGCTCAATTTTCAAGAACCATTGAACTCAACCATGGCTTATGGCTTTCCCTGCTAGCTAAATACCGACCGAATTGAATTCAAGCATGGCTTATGGATGCGAAATGGATTTGGACTTCGAGGATCTCTTCCTTCAGCTCCAAAAGCCTGGACTCGCCCTCAGGAAGCTCTGCAGCAGCGCACACACGGATCCACCGCTTCTCCTGAGCCAAAGTCGGGGAGACCGGAGACCCTCGGTGTGGGCGGTTTCAAAGGGACACCAAAAAGGAAGCCACACAGTTTGCGGGGTACCAGTTTGACACATCCCAATTTCCAGATGAGACTCAATTTGGGAATAGGACTGCAGGCAAGGCCCCAGGAGAGAAAGGAACGGGACCATATCCGTATCTTTTGCTGGCGGCCTAACCTTCTAGATTCTAGGTGTTGATGGCCTCGAACCATGGTTCTGAATAATCTGTACCGACATGGGTCAGTGCCACGACTCTTTCAGGGAAACACCTGTACAGAACGTGGAACAGCGCTTCTCCAGATCCAAACCTCAATTGGGAAACGCGATACCAAAGCTCAGAAAATGACATGTCCTCGTTTGGTGGGGAGAACGAATCCAATATCAAACCCACACTTGCCGTCGCTGAATCATTGCTGAACACCCCGCACTCACCAAAAGGCCGTGTAATCTCCGGTGTTCCGGAATCTCCGGTGTTCCGATGTTTGTAGTTGCAATCAGGCAAAACTTATTTTGAAGAAGTGCTTTCAGATCCACACTGAATCATTGAACACATCGGAAATGCCCTTCGAACTTGAAGCGAACATTGAGGCAAAGCTTCCCAGTTGGGTCTCCTATTCTGGAAAGCAATGTGCGTGTGCGGAGGGTAGGTGGGGTCTGGTTACTTGGCTTCTCTGGCCATCGAAGCTTTAACTCTTGTTCCGCACCAATTGCGGCAAAGCGTCTGTCCGCATTGGCACTTCAACTTCACCTTCATGCCTGCTCAAATTTCCAGGTGGCGAATCTGCTTTCAATGAGAATCCGGTTTGGTACCACTATGCATTGGACAAACCAAGAATCAGATCAGCTAAGGGGAACCAGTTTCAGGATGCCCCATTCAGTTTCAGGATGCTCCAATGAACCCAAGAAGTAGTGGATCCATCGAGTCTTCGGACGTAAAACGCAGATTCAGCAACCGCCATTCCGCCAAGCCACTTTGGCTTCATGTGGTACTGAAGCTTCTTTGGCATCAGATTCTTGTAGTCCTTGCGTTCCGATTTCCGGTTGCCCGGAAAGCTATTGACGATCCCTCGCTCTTGCAAGTTCTACACAATGTACTCCATCAAGCAGCTTACATCCCAGGTTCACCCAAGTCAGTCCTTTTAATTCTGCCATACAATTCGTGTTTAAGGGGTCGGGTCCACATTCACTAATCCCTCCAGTAATGTTGACCCGGATTAATAAACCTGTCTAGGGGGGTGTCACCAAGTCGTGACACTCCACCTGAGAACACCCCCCCAATCCAAAATCAACCGGGGCTTCCGCTCAGATCTGGGGTTCCCACGAACGCCAACCCCGGATTCATCGGACCGCAAGGATTTCCTTTTACAAGTCAAAGCTCCGGATTCCGAGGTTCCCACAGTCCTTTGACAGGGCCAAGGCTCGGGGTCGTGGGTGTAGCTCAAGCACACGCGATCAGCATCACCGTAGGTCAGGCCCTTCCTGTTCCTTTCCCGATAGGCCTTGCTAAAAAAGCATTGCGAGGAACCCAAAGGAAACTGTCCATGGGGTTTGGGGTTCCCCCTCTGACATAAATATATATATATATATTATATATATAAGCACGTATGTATGCAAACCCACTATTCGCAAACCGGAAACACTCGGAATCCCCAAGCAGCGGACATGGATGAACTGCCCAATGCCAGTCCCAGCCTGTGTCCGTCGGAAGCTTCGACTCTTCGTCCACATGATCAGGGAAGCGCGCTCGCCCTGGCAAAAACAAGCTCGATCTTCTCTTTCCAACTGGGTGGGGCAAAATATGGTTTAAACACCACCTTTACAAGGGAAGAATCATTACAACCAGTGGTTTAAACAGGTTAAAACAATGGGTGGCCCCACCCTACTTGCCAAGACTTGGCCCAACTCTGGTACACCAAACAAATTGCATTGTAAGCTTCAGATTTGGCCTTTAAAAACGCCCCTCTTTCCAAAACCTCCTGAAAGGCCTCCGCAACAAGCTCCTTGCCCTCAATCAGGTCCCTCTTGTGCCCTGTTTTGTTGTGTGGGGATGTTTTTTTCTCCAAAATCCCAATCAGGCTGAAACAACCAACAAACACCACCCTGGCTTGCTGCATACGCTGGCCTTCTCAATGTCCATGGCTCCATGTCTGCGCTTGCCGGAGTGTACCACACATCGCCCCCTCACATGCTTGTACCTGAAGGAACAACACACGCCTTGATTCATCTCGCGATCGAACTCATGAGCGGAACATGAGGAATTCCCATGAAATAATCTTCACGAGTGAGGTCGCAACACCCCCTTGGAAGGTCGCACCAATTGCAAGAATACCCAATGCAAGTGGATCAACATGCAGCATGGGTGCCTGTGATGGTATTTGCGGTGGTCAGCTGAGTCAAACATGCCACAAAATGTGAGGTCATTGCCGTCGAACTTGCCATGCGCAGTTATGCCAAAGTTGAAGGTAACCTTAGCTTGCGCCACAATTTGACCAGAAACAAAATGCCACTAACTGAGGTGTTGGCATCGCATTCATCGATGTGCATGTCCAGGTGCCTCGCATGAGTCAAGTGCTTGCTTTTCTCTTATCCGAAACATGTTGTGCTTGCGACTTCGAACAACCCAAGAACTGCTCTAATCATGTGTGCCCAACAGAATAACCACAAAGACCCACAAGAGCCTAGCCAGAACCGCCACCCACCAACCTGCAACGCCGACAAGGGCCATCCAAACCGGTACCCCAACTTTTGTGCAAACGTCAAACGGTGTGCCATCGCGGCGCTTGTCATCGGTTGGCCTGTACTGCACGATGAAGGAATGGTGGTCATCCAAACTGGAACCACCCCAGTCTTCCGTCTCCACAGCCACTCCACCAACCGATGCCACCCGGTCTTCATCATCACCAAACAGCCTGCAAGTCGGGAGCGCAGTGCCTTCCCTTGACACGAGCTGCAACAATGCGTTCGAACATAGTGGACCATCCAGATATCCGAATCCCATGTCTCCCATATACCAATTTCCTTCCTGTCATGAATGCGAGCTGTGCAGGCCTTGCCCCAAGTGGCAGCAGAACCTCCTTCAGGATTGCGGAAAATGCGGGGCGCATTCCAATCCTCGTGGCCGAGCGCCCAGTGGTCGTTTTTACACTGGATGCCATCGGAGCTGGGCGAATTACCACAACTTTTCGCCGATGTAGGGAAAATTGGTATAATCCATTTCGCACCCAGTACAGCATGGTCTTCCAAGACACGCCGCACTTCCGTGGCAGAACACATCTTGGACATGACATGTTGACCGACCCAGCGTGGGTCTTGAAAGTGACTCCCGGCTCTCTTGAGCTTCCATGCGTGTGGGAGCGATTGCTCCCCATTCATAGGATTCTGTTGGTCTAAACTGGGCCAGACCTCCTCGAAAAGGCTTGCCGGTGGACAATTGATAAGGATGGAAAACCGACAATTCAAAAGGTTAAATGGTAAGTTAAGTCTGGCAATGTAAACCCCTGTTCCAAGGTTTATGGTCATTCCTACCAAAATGCAGAGTGCTTCCCCACAAGTCTTGCGGACATGAGTGGCAGAAACAGAAATTCCAGGATGTCGCGCGGGCGATCCGTTTGGAGGTTGATGGACATCGGTGTTGGGTGGTTTGATCGTTTTCTGATTTCAATATTGTCGGGTATTCGCGGTGGACAATATGCCCCGTGCTTCCAGCTACCAGAAGGCAACAACGGGAAGCCGCCATGTGGAGCATGGATAAGAAACCCTGACTACCTACTAATCAACGAGAAACACTGGGATGATGTACCATTTCAGACCCACCGTGTTCGAGCTAATCAAGGCAAATGTCGAACATCAGGGCGACTCGCATAGATGACCCGGTCCCTTTGGCCCAGGTAGTCTGAAAGTTGCTCAACCTTTGTGGAAGAGAGGTCCCCAAAGGGAGACTGCTCTAGTGGTGGTTCTTTAAGTTCCAGGCTCGATAATTGAATTTGGGCAATCGGACTTACCATGGTGACTGGACACCCTGGGATAACTTGGTTTTTCATTTGGTTGACTGGAGCAGTGCAGGCTACATGCAAACGAGCTTCTCATTCAGGACCAAGCCGTAGTTGTTCATGCTGTTGGGAGCTCTGGCTGGCAATCCACTCGCGCGATAATTCTGCACCTCCTGCCGAAAAGCCATGCTTCTGGGACCAACTTAAGAGCAAAACGCTTGGAACAAGCACTTGGGAAAAGATCTGCCTATGATTTTCCCCTATGATGTCAGGATGTGAAGAATGTTTCACACGGTTCAAACCAGGCCCTTCCTGCATGAGCAGGTCGCAGAACTCGTCCGTCAAGGCCGGAAAGCTGCAGATTCCAGGCGCCTCAACTCTGAAGCCCTCCATCTTCTCCAAGTCAACACCTCAGCTTCTGCACGCCAAAGACGCAAGCCGGCCAAAGGGATCCCAAGTCTGGAGCTGCCATTCTGCGCGAGGCACAGCGGAACGATGCAACTTCACCAGCTTGCTTCAGTCTTTGCCATTCAGAAATGGTCTGAAGCAGTGATGGATGTATCCATCGCTTCCAATTTTCGGGCTCGAAAAGGTCCTTGCAGGCTGCAACACAAAGCGGTCTACATGTGAGAACATCGAAACTTGGTTCGAAAAAAGAAGAAGAACAAAAACAAGAAAAACTTAAATGACTTCGAGTCAACTGCCGCAGATTGTTCTGTCACGCATGCACACACACAAAAACTGACAAGGGCAAAACCGATCTCTTCATAGCCTCTTTACCCTGCAAAGTTCACGGAACCCCAAAAGGGGGTCCTTTCAGAAGGAAGCTCCTTTAAAATGGGTGGTTTTCCTGGCATTCCATGTCAATCTGCGTGGGACTAGGCTTGGCGGCAGTCCTTGTGAAGAGACTTCTCTGGATGGTAGTCAAAGGGTTGCAGCTTCCGTTTGGGCGCCGCTTTGGGCGGCACCTGAAGTCAAATGTGCAAGGTGTCCAAATCTAGAAGCCTTCATATTGCTTGGCTACTCCTCCCAACCATTGCTGGTAGACGGGCTATTCTTACTAGGTCGATTTTTCCTTTTGCTGTCGGATGGCTTTAGGATTGACTTCGAGTGGGCTTTGGGTGGGTTTGGAGCCTGTTTGTGCTGTGGCGTGCATCTTCTTTTAGCAGCTTTAACCGGCCGGCCATATCATAGAAAAACACAAACAACAAACACATCCTCCGTTGAAACCAAACAAAACAATAGCGAAGGCCGCCAACTGACGGCACAGCTTTGGGTTGGGACCATCTCCAACAAAACCCACCCCCTCCACTCAATACCCATGCTCCTAAGGGTATGATTTTGGTATTTACCACGGAAAAACTTGGTTTTCAACATACCACCTAAAAATGCAGTGGGAGGCATAGCTCTCGGAGGCGTCTTTAACAGACCTCCACTTGGTCTCACATGAGGCGAGTCGAGGCAAACCTCAGACCGCACCTTCGCTTCTGGCACCGGGGATTTCTTTGGCTTTGATTCCTCGTCAGAGACTTCGAGCTTGTCCCATTTGGAGTAGTCTACCATGGCTCAGCTGCGCTGCACCTCTCACGTCACATAAGTTGAGAAGTCTCGGATTGAGGCTATACCGTGAGATCTTCGCCCATGTGTGGACTTTGCTGCTTGCTCGTGAAGTACTCTCTCCCTCTTCAAGCTGAATGTAAATTCTGATCTGAAATGCAGCAAGCTGAAGTGTTTTACCAGTTACCAGCTTTCCAGCAATCTTCTATGGTTTGATGGGCTGCTCGTGGATTCCATGAATTGTTTATGGCACTTCATCTTTCTTTATGGCATGCACTCCAATGGATTGCTTGGTCCGGATTTGGCCGGAGTGGATCCACAAAAGCCGCATCCAAGCGTATCCCTGACTCCTGACAGCTTTGCTCTTCCAGCCCAAAACCAAATTCATTGGACATATGCCCGGATCAAGATTTTGAAACTACCATCCAATCAGATATGGGCCGGGTATGGACATTAGTTGGAGACCTCTGGTTAACATTTGTATCCACCAATCATGCTTACGAGTGTTCCCCTTTCAAACTCATAGCCATGTCGTGCAAACCGCCCAGCATCGCTGCCTCACTTTCTGCGTCTTCCGCTGCGTCATACTGCGCTACTCGACATCCAATACCTGTCTCTGAAGCTAGATCCAAAGGGCCCCCGATGGCAGGGATCCCCTTGAACACCGAACATCGGCCTTCCGCCCCTTTTTTTGGCATGGGGCAAAGGAGCCTGCAAACCGGCCACACGCAGCCCGGCTCCACGGCTCGAAGCGAAAAGCTTTCCGAGGCGACCGCTCGGACGGAGCTGCAGCAGCTCAAGAAAACCCGCTCTGGCCCACTCTGATGTTTTTCGTCTAACAGATTAATCAGATTGGTAGGTTGTCTGGCAAACATCGGTAAAACTCCGGTACGACCAAACAGGAGCTACTTTTGGAGTGATGCGGGAGTCATAGAGTCCTCGCCCAATGGCTGCAAGGCTGAGAACAAAGCTACAAGAACTCCGGTGAGACCTACACCCGCCATGGTCAGCCGATAGCTCAAAAGCATTGGCCTCCATTCACATGAAACATGTAGGATTTGTCAGCTCTTTCCTAATCGGCACGACCAGAACGCATTTTGCGAACATCGAGCAGGCGTAGCAAATACAGGCTGCTAGCTGCTGCGCCGACCTCAGCAATTCACCAAACCTGCTGGTTTTACCAGACCTTGCCCTCACGAGCACTGCACCATGATGCCGAAGCTCAAGGGAACTTCGGCTTAATGCGGCAAGCCCGACTGGATGGCTCGTAATTAACTACTTGACACCCGTGCTCAATGCTTACTGCAAACACTCTCTGTCCTCGCCAGTCAGATCTGCCAGTTTCACAATGTTTCTCAGCATCACTACAAAGTGTCTGCCGCAAGAGTACGCAGCTTAGCTGCACCAAAAACCTTAGGACACACATGCAGGAATAGCTCACTAAGCTCACACTTGTTGGAGCGCAGACTGCTCAAGAACTTCTCTGTGCAGCAAATAGTGCCCTGTGCTCCAATTGACACCCTTCAGACAGTAAAAGCGCGAGCCGGCGTGAAAGCACCTCACGGATTGCGCCCAACGGCTTGCAACCAACCAATCAAAGGACACCAAACCCCTTTTGAGGCCCCTTTCTAAGTGTCCTTTGATTATCTGTTGGGGTTGTAACGAATCCAATCCCAGCCGCCAAGCCCTTGAACATGTTTCAACCACTATTGCTGCACCTGATCTTTAATCGCGGTGGTACACTATGTTAAACAGCCTCATGTTGGTTTCCCTCAAAGGGAGGGTCTGGTTGTGCAAACAATATTCTGCAACCAGCCCCATCTCTACTAACGATTGCGGGCGAGCGACGCGAGCCAGCTTGGACTTGTTTTCAAAATGGCGAAAAACGGAAAAACACAAAATGGCTGTGTTTGTTTGTTTCTTTTACTACTATGTATCATCTCTACTGTGTTTACTGGCGAGCGGAGCGAGCCGGCTTGGACGTGCTTTCAAAATGGTGAAACACTCAAAAAAACAAAACAAAAAAAAAACACATGTGCCCGGGGTTTACTCCCCCCGCTGGTCGGGGGTTTCCTGGAATTAAACATTTGCATTTTGAAACCGGAAACAAGTACTGAGGCAGGTTTAAATCAGCAGGTTCATTGCCCCGCGTTTTGGGGGTTTAGGGGCTTTTGCAGGGAATGTGTTGAAATCTAGGACTCATTTGTCTTGCCCTCAACAAAGACACAACTCTAGTGCTAGCTTCCCCATTCTTTCCAGGGATCCTTCCTCTAGAAGACCTCCTGAAACCCAGGGAAACGGATCCGGTGTCCGAAAAGAACGATGGTTGGAAAGAATGGTTGGAATCAACCCTTAGAACAACCATCAGCAGGTTCATTGCCTCGCATTCTGGGGGGGTTTAGGGGGTTTGGCAGGAAACCTTTTGAACATTTGGGAATCATTTATCTTACCCATAAAACAAAGTCACAATCCCCCCCCCGTTTTGTGTGGGCATAATGTGGCCACAAAAAGGCTGCCCAGCCTCTGCAGAACCGCGCGCAAGATGATGCCGTAGTTAAGAGAAATGGCCGCCCGCCGCGGAACGGGGCCGGCGCCGGGCGAGTACTGGGTAGCGAGCTTCGCCAGGTGCGCTGACACCCTCTCCAGGATCTCCTGGAACCGGTTTTACTCGGCTGCTTTCTGCTCCCCTGCTCAAAGTTTTTAACTTTTAGTGGTTTAATGGAAAACCAATTGGTTTGCAAAAAGTCAAAATCCGAACATCCAGGCGAAATGCAGCAAAGTACAGGTACGGTAATTTGGCAAGTACTGTAAACCAACCACAAACCATGGTTCAATTTTGAGCAAGCGTCGTTTTGGAACCAATCTGGGTGAAATGAAATCCTTTTGAGGTTGAATTTACAGGGTTTCCCTTGTTCCAATACTCAGAGCATCCACCGCAACTCCTTTTGATGTTGAAGGCAAACCAAGAGGCAATGGGGGCCCCCTATTTGAGACAAACACGCCAGACAGTGGGGTTTCCCAACTGTTCCCTCCGTACATACCCCTCCCACCTGTGAAAAGCGGCTCATGTAGAGGGTGCGGTGTTGAGGATGTGGCTTTCATGGACCCAGGACAAACAACTGACCAGAATGCAGGACAAGGAAAAGGGCGAGACAGGAACCAATACAGCAGGTCCATAGTGAATGGCCCCACATCCCGATCTCCTGCTCCCATATCCCTGCTAAGTGGGTTTGTCGTCAAGTGGGAGTCCTAGGTCCGTGAAAGGCGCATCCTGAAAGCCACACCCAAAAGTAGTTTTGAGAACCGTTCAAAATGCGCACTCCAGAGATCAAGACACATGCAACACACACACACACACACACACAACTTATGTGCTTCCGTCTCTCACCCAACGAAAGCAAGGCCAGCAGTGAAATTAGGCAGCAGCCTTGGTTGCTGCTTCTCCAGTGGTCAGCGGAGAAGCTTACCCTGGAACTATGCGTCTGCCTTCATCCATGTTACGCACTGGGATTTCCGTATGATCCTTTCGCGTATCGTGCTCTTGCACGCAATCATGCGCAATGACCATTTCTTGCAATGGGTTGGCAAGCGAATCGGAAGACAATCTGCATTGCGGAGGACCCTTTGACTGGCAACAGGATCTGCGTAGGGGACTTGGCAATGAGCAATTTGAGGGCGGGCTTAGGCGCAAACCCTTGCTGGCCTGCCAAGGGGGCATGGCCAAAATCGGGATAACGAGGCTCTGCGAAGACCGCAAAGCTCCGCTTACCAATGACAAGGAGATGAAACGAGAGAAATGCGAACGTTTACAAGCCGAAGAGCAACACAATGGTTCAGCACGCGCAGATTCTGCGGTTGCCAGCGGTGCCGGGCGTGACAATGATGGGCGGGACTCGCCTTGACCACTTGAGCATGCAAAAAGCTCCATGCCTATGGCTTTGAACCATATTTGACGTTGTCGCTTTAAAAGCTATCACCATCCACACGAGGAGCTTGGCTTGGTGGATTGAGCTTCACCTGCGGCTTTTTTTGCGCCAGCCGCTGGGCCCGGGTGGAAATTATCCCCAACTCCAAGCCTAGCTCAAGACGACCCCGCCCTGCCAACCTCCGCCCAAACCAGCCCCCCAATCCAAACCAGCCCCTTCCTGGCGGCTGAGCCAGCGCTCGTAGCCCATGCCCAGCACCTGGTCCCTTTCTGTGGACTCCCCTGCTACGAACAGCCCCAGCCACTCCACCAGCGCAAAACCATCGGCAGCAACCCGCGGCAGCCGCGCCGCCTGCTCCTAGCGCTGCGTCGCTGGACAGAAGTCACGCTTCCGCCTTGAGAGAAGGGTCGATCACCTCCTTTGGTCTAATGGAAAAGCAAATCGTTTCCAACAGATCTACGGGGCGATTCGGTCACACCAAAGACCAGCTAGGCCACGTGTGGCCAAAACAAGCTAATCCTACAGCACACCAACTCGTTTATGAGAGAATGCTAGGATCGAGCCCCCTGCCAGGGAGCTTGAATAACCAGTTGCAAGCCTCAAGGGAGTGGATTGGTCAGAAAAGTGCTTAGACATGCTGTCTGCCCCTAACGCAAACCTACGCAGCTCTTTGTTTTCCTAGAACATAAACAATGGGTCTGGCAAAGTCAGTCAAATTATCAAATCTGCTTTCCTCTAGGAACAACTAAACATTATGTGCCATTTAGTACCCAGGCGAGTGGGATTCTCGGCGTCAAACAAACACATTCCGCAAGGCTTCTCCATACCCTAGCAAGCTTCAAGTCAGGAAACTGGATAGGTCATCGGGCGCAAAACCGGAGGGTGGGTGGGTGGGTGGGTGGGTGGGTGGGTGGGTGGGTGGGTGGGTGGGGTGGGTGGGGGTGGGTGGGTGGGTGGGGGTGGGTGGGTGGGTGGGTGGGTGGGTGGGTGGGTGGGTGGGTGGGTGGGTGGGTGGGTGGGTGGGTGGGTGGGTGGGTGGGTGGGTGGGTGGGTGGGTTTCCTTGAAAGCATTGTGAAGGGCTCTTCACAGCACATGCAGAGCAAGTTGCGTAATCTCGAACGCAGAGCAAGTAGCACGAAAGCACATTCGCAGCAAGTAGCACCAGAGCACACGCACAGAGCAAGTAACAGATCGAGAGCAAGAAGAGCGATAGAAAGCGCAGCAAATTGCACGAGAGAACATTCGTAGCAAAATGCACGAGAGGACACGCGCAAGCAAATTGCACGCGCGAGCAGGCACAACAACAGAGCTCGCATGAGACATCTTGCGCAAAAAATGTGGGCCGCCGGACGCTAAAGTGGTCTTTGAAGGCGGCGCGAAGGGACAAAGCCCACCCTGCAAAAATAGCGCACTCGGCGGGAATGGGCATGGTCTGTGTCGAACTGGGAATTGCGACTTTTTGCTGCGCCCGCAGGGATCGGGGATCCATGTGGTTGATGTGCCAAAGCTGTGAACTTTGGCGGGTTTTTGCGATCGCCCCCGGCCCTCTTCGAGGATCCGTGTGGCTCAAGGTTTTTGCGCCTTTTGATTTGCGCGCGCAAACCGTCTGTAGGGATCGGTGTGGTCGATGTGTAACTTGATGAGGTGTAACCGCATTGGGAACGCAAAAACGGACTTGCAACTTGCAGAGCGAGCTGCACAGAGAGCTTGCGCAAAGACACATGCACCGAGAGCTTTCTTGCATCCATAACTTGCGCGAAAAATACGTGCAAAGAGAACTTGCGCAAACAGCTTGCGAAAGGAATGTATCGAGAACTTGCGGAACTAGACAAACTTGAGCAGATAAGTTTTGAAAGACTCGCACAGAGAACTCGCGCAGAGCTTGAATTTACATCTTGCGCAGAGAAACTTGCAGAGTGAATTCGCGCAGAGACCACTGGCGCAAAGACCATTGGTTCAGAGAACTTGCACGCAGACATTCTACAAAGAAACTCGCGGGTTGATCTTGAGCAAGAACCTTGCAGAGACTCTGGCAGTTACGACTTGAACATTTGCAACACCAAAGCCGCTCACGGTATGCTATGATTTCGGGCCACCGGTTCGCCTAATTTTGAGGATACCCTTCGGCCCCTTAGGGTTGGTTTCTAGCGAAACCTATACAGGAACATCACAAGATTTTGGGGGGTCCCCTATTTCGACACATGGGTGTACCTTACAATAGGTCACATTAAAGAAGTTCAAGGCTTGGCTTCCTTTTGATTCCCAGTTACTCCAAAACGAGTAACCCTCAGAAAGACCCTACGCCCCCTTCCATTTGCTTAAGTCCCCTGCAGAAAAAGAACTATATATATATATATATGTTTCCAGTAGTGACAGATTCCCTTCAAAACCAACATTGACAAAAACTTCATTTCAGCAAATGGAATTCACCCAAAAAAGAGCAGGAATGGAAGCTCACTGTAACTGAGCTTTGTTCTTAAGCAAATGGAAGCTCACAGATTCCCTTCAAAACCAACAGAGGAAGATAGCAACATATTCTGAGGCAAATAAAAGATCACAGCACACCACCTGAAGCGCCCCTCCTCCGCCTTCCGCTGCAAAACGTCCAGCTCCGCGGCCAGGTCTTCCGCCAGCAGCTCGCCCCGGCCGGCGCGGTCCGCGAGACCCGCGGGGGCCAAGACCCCGTTGCGGAAGCTGAAGAGATCCGGAGAGCTTCCGTCTCTTCGCCTCAGAAGGCTCTGTCTCTTTCAAGAAATTTGGACCTTTTGGACCGAAACCGGAACCCAAAATGGATAAACAAAGCCGTTTATGGTCAGGTCAACGCCTCTTCCGTAGGTTGGTGCAGGATTTTGCTCCATTCAACCCTTCTCGGCTCCACCAAGTCAGAGCCAAATCGTAGGGGAAGGAGCCTTCCAAGGTCATAGAAAGGTTCTGACAACCTTTCTGCAAGTGTGCGCTAATGTCCTTCTCTCCTGACTTTGCGGCGCAAGTTCCAAGCTCCCAATGAAACCCATCTGAAGGTGGGGATAGGGAATCAGTTTCAAGCTGCAATCATTCCCCTGATCTGATGGAAGCTGAGGGAACTAAGGAACAAACTGAAAGGAAAGGAGTCGAACCCAGAGATGTGATTCGCCTTCCCAGTGCTTGACCAGTGCGAAATCCGCGCTCGCGTCTCGAAATCCGAACATGCGTCCTGCATTTCGAGGGCATGCAAGCCTCGAACTTTGTTGACTGTGGGGTTGAAATGGAGGCAGTTTTGCCTTATACTCAACAAAAAGACACCTCCCTGTGTATCAAAGCTAGAACCAGGCCCCCTTTCAGAATTCGTGCTTGACACACCTGGATTCGGTCGCACAAGCTCAGCCCTGGTCAAATTAGGGCCATGTCAGAAGTTATAGGGCACAGGACTATAAAGTACAGTAAAATCAAGCAAGGCTTCAGAAGAAGGCATATTGCTTTGACGGAGAATTGCTTTGACGGAGAATGCCACAACTTGGAACAACCAATGCGGCAAGAAGACACGGTCACAGCGATCAGATACACACTGAAACCAGTGCCATCTCTTTTCCACCAAAGCAACAAAAGGACCTACAACGGACGCTTGTAAATCACGGTAGCAAGCTTTACCACAAGTGCAACAACTTGCAAGTGGGCCCACGTCAAAAGTAGGGTCCACATGGATCAGACGAATGAAACTGTGTTCATTAAGGTGACATCCTCACAATTTTCGACCCGTCATTTTCCCTTGAGTTTCCCAACTTGTCTTTTCAGACTCTGATGGGTGGCATCCCGCCCTGAAAAGCAATCTTCAGATACGACTCTTGCCAATGAGTCCGGGGTTTTGACAGCCGAGAGGCAGGACCAGCTGGCAGGACATGCCACCGCCGGACAGCATGCCATCGAAGTGGTCTCCTGACTACCCAAATGAGTCAGAACCAAACCCAAAGGAGTCCCCCGATTGGAGATGCTTCCACCTTAGACGTGCCGGCACGCAGCACGCGCAACGCTGAGTTGCACGCATTCTCAGCACGCAGCTAGCTGAAAACGATCTTGGGCACAAGGGTTGCCACCAACTGAAAAGCAAGAACTCAAAAGTGCTGAGCTGGGGCTGCTTCTCCTGAACACGGCGCAGAACAAGAACCAACCCCAACAAGGATGGGTCGCCCCTCAAAAGTACTCAGCTGAAAAAGGGAATCAAGGTCAAGGGATCAACCGAGGTCCAGAGAGGCCCAAACAAGCGCTGATGAGGATTCGATGCGGATTGAAACAAAACCTGGAGAAACCAGGGGACAACCAACCAGACTCTCTACGAATCATGTCAGTCTGTAGAGACTCTTTTTCCGGATTCTTGGTTGCTGTTGTCGGATTTCACATTATTCTGCAGGGGAGTAGGCTCCCTACCCTCCAATGGTCCAATGACCGACTCGGTTTTCAGTTCTGAGGTGATCACCGCTCAAGAACCTCGCAACTCAAATGCATGGATCACTTCAGGCAGATGGCTGACATGAGCGGACTGCATTTTCTTGCTGGTGCTCAGTAGGGAATGAGGGAATGACCCCCACAAACCATCCCTTGTGGTTTCTTTTAACGGCATCCTGGGTCAGCACCAGCAAGTTGTTCATCCAAGAGGGGGTATTCCAAGATTATCATGATCAATGTCACCCGACAAAAGAAGTCGATCCGGAGGCGTAAAGCTCCGGATGAGTAGCAGCCAAGCGAGACGCATGCAACGCAGCTGGCAGCCAGCTGGCAGCCAGCAGCAGCCAGCAGCCAAGCTTGGTGATTAAATGCAGGGGGCAAATTAAAGGGAAACAACCGATTCCATTCTCTAACTCTGGTAACCTCTAGAAACAGTCCAACTATTGTTCTCAAGCACCCAACCTCCAGACCTGGGAAGAGGCGCTTTGTTTGGGCACTCGAAAGGGGACTTGGCTTCAGATCGCCGAGTCTCTGCTCAGATCGGGGGCAAAGTCCAGGGCGTGTTGGAGCGCCTCCCACTCAGCCCTAGCCTGCAAGGGACTGCAAGCATTTCGACACTCCCCTGATGCGCATGGGGGCCTTTCTTTGATGTTTGCTTGAACCTTGTTCTTGAAGTGAGTCTGAGTCCCACAACAGGGAAGCAGTCACACGAGCCAGGCACATCTCTCTTGACACATATCATCTTGGCAGCCCTTCCAAGTGCCTGTCGAAAGCCACATCCAAGTGCTACTGAGCCTCAGGCCTCCCCTTGAAGCAAAAACCAGATGGTCCAAAACATGGGGTCCGCTCAGTGCGGCAAGTCTGGGAGGGTGGCCATGAAGAATCCGGAAAGGGCTGAACAGGTCTTAGACCAGAATCTCATGTTGCCTGCTGGCCTTTAGAATACCACAGAAACATGTAAAGTCCAACATGTTCGTCACACACTCCAAGATGTGTGGTGTGTCTCACAAAAGGGCCAGTTTCCTTGTGATTTCCCTTTGAAACCACTCCAAAAGAGAGATTCCCTCAAACACCCATATGTGTATATAGGTCTCTCTCTCTCTCTCGCGCTCATAGGGCCAAAAAAACATCTATCGTCTGGCTGGGGCCCTCTTTTTGTCAAAGAGTTCTAGTCTCATTCTTGGGCGTACGCTGGCCTTCGGGTTTGTCTCCGTTTCCGATTGGTTTCCCTTAAAACCAGCCAAATCTGAAGCCCCTCCCCCCAACAAAAACAACACCCGCGACTTTGGCTTTGCAACCAGATATGCTCAAATGGGTACGGGAAACCAACTGAAACCCCTTATTCAGATTCAATTCATAAGTCCGACATTGTTTAAAAGAAACCCCGGCACCAGCGCGGGATCCAGGTGCTGCCAACAGCTTCTTTTGAACACTGGCAGGTGTGTTCCGGCGCGAAGCCTGCTGAATTTGAGGTGGGTTTGTCATCTTTTAAAGGCGCGGTCCAGGGTTACGTACGAACATGTGTTTCGATCATACAAATATGCCTGACCCAAAGCTTGGGGCAAAGGAGCAGTTCTATGGATTTACCTCATATTTGCCAGACCCCCTGGTGTATCCTGGTGTAATGCAATTCGATTGGTTGTGGGACCCGTATCTCAAAACCAAACATCCAACCAAATTAACTCATGATAACACTTCTCTTGCATTCTCTTGCGCAGCGCTTCCAGATACCACTATAGGCAACCAAGGAAAATCTATGAACATCTTGATACAAAACCTAGAGGCAGCCATACCCATCGGTTCCCTGCAGCTTGCCTGGAAGCACCCGGAACTTGCGCGCTCCATGCTCCCCGATCCTCCGTGAGTTCAGGCCTCCTCCTGGCCGCTGAGCACCATGAAACGCGCCCGCGGCCCGAAGGTCTCATGCAGGCGGTCCCGGAAGAGCTGGAGCTTGCTCTCTGGTAAGCTGCCGTCCTCTCGGAACACAGCCGTCAGAAAATGGGCAAATTAAGGCCTCTGGTCTTGACACATTCTAGCCTTTTTGGAGCATTTCGAGAGCATGGCCGTCTTCCAAACCCTCAGTTCCACTTCCATAATGCTGAGAACCCATTCGCGGGGAGACCCGCGAGCGGGCCTCTGACAGTGGAAACAAGGGCATGCAACTGGTTGGTTTTCGTGCGGGTAAGCTGCACATTCTCAAACTGACTTCCCAAATGCCCCTGCTTTCTTCTCTGCATTAACAAGGAACCACTTGTGGCCAAGGTTCTAAGCTACTTGCAGCCCTCAATTTGTCTGATCCCATCTTGGGTGTCGCTTAGCTACAACCATAAGGGGACTAACCCCAGTGAGCCCAGTAGCCAAGGCTCTAGCCTAATGACCCCGCATGAATAAAGCTATCTTTTGTTCAATTGGGGTGCCCCCCTAAAGTGCTGAATCCCCACAAGGGGGAACCCCCTTAATAAACTGGTCCAGTGCTTCCAACGCGATAGTAGGTAGCAAGACCCTGCCCACCTTTCCTGGCTTGCCTGGAAGCACAGAGTGGGATTCCCTTCTTGGTTGTTCAACCAGCTCAGTAAGTAGGTCATAAACACGGTTGTTGGGAACTAACCCCAGTCACCAACCACACAAAAACAAGGCTAAAATCTGCCTAAGTTGATTCTGAAACCCTGGCTACCTACTCATGTTGACCCCATATGAATCAACCCCAGTCTATTTTCACGGGGGGTGGGGTGGGGCCCCTCCAACAGTGTATTATTTTAAACTGGTTGATAACAATATGGGGAAACATTATAACTGGAAGCACTGGGTCGTCGCTTCCTCCACGGCATGGCGCACTCCGGCGGTGGCGCCCAGCAGCACCGGGCCCTTCGCCGTGAGCTGCGAGAGCTCCTGGAGCCGCGGGCGCGAGGCAGGGCCCGAAATGGGACCGAGCTGAGCTATGAGTGACACTGGGGACTTACACGGCCTGCTGGGTTTGGGAGTTTTCTCTCGTTTTCTGTCAGGAGCTGAGAGTCTGCTGCTCTGTTGCAACTGTGGATGTACCATGGTTGCTTGTAAACCAGGCAGGGTCTGAGACTTAGCCAAATGGCGAGTAACGCTAGGGGACTTACAACGATGGCTTTGATAACTAAGGGTAACTAAGCACTTGGCGAACTCACAGACCATCTAAGTACTCAACATGGGGTTCCCTTCGAATTGACCAACCGGTTTTATCGTATTTTCTGACGCGGGCAAGGGTTCAACAGGTCGGGGCTTCAAAAAAGGGCCCCCACCCGAACACCAGAATGTTCTGCCTCAGCTTTTGTCGCGCCAAAGTTCCTATGGTTGATTCTGGTCCAACAACCCAACAACCAAAACTGTGTGGGTATGAATTCCATGTAGCTCGAGCCTTTAGCGGACATCATTTATACAGGAGGGTCCCACCAACCATTTTTGAGGCTGTTTCCCTCTGAAACACATAGCCATGTGCACGCCGACATTACCACAAGAACCGTGGGGAACCATTCAAAAGCTGATACTTCTCATCTGCGATACTGACGCAGGACCATCAAAACCTATTCCGGTAACCCGGTAGTAGTGTCCACCTGCAATTGCTCATTTCGGGCTCCGCTAAGCCTCATCAATGTGAGGATGACCCTGTAATGGACATCAGTACAAACGGTTTCATGTGTACCAACCATTTCCGAGACCCCACAACACCAAATTAACCTGCGATCAACCACATTTAATCCCTTTGATTCCATGCTTTATCCCCAACAAATCCAAAATATAACCTCAACCAACGAGTTTTACTCCCATCAACCTGGCTGGTCCAGTTTTGTGCACCCCACACTGGACATAAGGAAGGAACCGAGTCCTAGCTCATTTGTCTCCTCCTTGGCGGTGAGCTTGGCATAGAGGCACAATACGATTTGGTGGCTATATAGTGGTTTAACATCCCACCAAACCTTTGGGGATCCTGGTTTGTACTGGAAAGCATCTTAGATCTTACCCCTCAGCTGTTCAGGGGCCCACCCTGGTTTCGACATGACTAACCACCCCGTGTTCAACCAACCTTCTTTTGATTTTTTCTTTGTCGCCACTTCCTGAGTGGACTGGCCAAGAAAGTCCAAACGTCTTATTTGCCACTAAAACGGTCCAAATCCCCCCCAAAAAAAGAAGTCCATGAACTCAGGGAGTGAGCTTTCAAGGGGGACTGGGATCCAAACCAATTTGGTTTTCTGGCTCTCCTTCTCCAACAAGCGCAGCAACTTCTCGACACGCAGCTCACAGTGCAAAGCCTTTGCCAGCGGCTCACCTGGCTTTCCAGTGAAGGGCCAAGAACAAGAATCAAGGAGTTGGGGTTCAAACCCACCAATCCAAACCGCACATTCTTCGGTTACAACCCCTTCCAAGCAAGAATCAGGGAATCAGGGTTCAAACCCAGATCCAAGCCACAAATCCAAACCGCTCATTTGCCGGGCCGTCTGAATCCTTGAAGATCACAGAACAGGCTTGGACCGTTTGATTCTGCACCGAAAAACATCAAAAGGGCCCTCTTGGAGCCCTTTGATTAGTTGGTTTACAACCCCTGCCCCATGTAAAGCCCCCAACCCAGCCTGGGGGGCAGGTGGGTTACATATCATCTAGCCTATACACCTTGGCCAAAGGACCCACAAACTGGATGGCTCGTCCCCCTGAGCACAAGGCCTAAGGCTTTGTGGGTTTAGCAGCCATTTGTTTCCAAACGGTCTCAGGAGCGAATTGGTCACACCAAAGGAGAGCCATGCAAACTAAGTGACTTTTGCTGGTGAAAAAGGGAAACTCAAGCAACCGCAACAACGACTAGTATCATCCAACTCTCCTCACCCATCGGCCTCTGAAAGCGCACATGTCCCGAGGGTGTTTGGCAAATCGGCAAATCTTCTGAGAAGGATCCCCGAACACACTGAGTAGGATCCGGCCCTAATTCAAAAGCGGCGGTGCGAAGGCCCCTTCACAAAAGGTCAACTCATAGCCGCAGAGGTGGCGAGTTACGCGCCTGAGAACCTTGGGACGCTACACCTTGGATTGACTTTGAACGCCCAATGGAACCTGCCATCACCTAAAGGGCAAACAACCATTTTGAGGGTCTCCCTATTTTGACACATATATCCATTTGCAAGAGTGCAACTTTGTTACGCAAAGTGAGCAAGAAAGGAAGCTCCTCCACCGCGAAGCATCGCCCTACCAAAACAAAACTCGATTGAAATGCGACAAACAGGCGAGTCAGGGGCTTGGAGCAACCAAACAAAAAGGATGCAACAGGGGAATTCTAGGGTTCTCAAAATGACGGACCCCTTTTGGTTGGCATTTAAAAAGGAGGCCCAAAGGAAACCAACCATTTGACAACTATAGCTACCTTGTCCATACCCGGCTCCAGGAAGTCCCTCTGAACTTGCGAATCCCTCAGTGGTCAAGAACAAGCCTCGCCTCGCCACTCAGATTTCTCCCATGCCACGTGAGACCGGCCGTCGTCCTGAAAGTACCTGGGAGATGCCGTACGAGGGGAACAAAACCATGATCAGGGTTGCTCCCTGAGCTCAAACACCTAAGCTTGCCTTGTAAATGGTGGGTTCCTTTTATTTTGGTGGAAAAAGCCATGCTTCAAATGGTTGCCAAATGTATCTTTTAAGGAGCCCTGTCAAAAGGTCTAACCTTTGATCCCCGCTCCACGGAGCTGTTTCGGGATTGTCTAAAATCAGAGAAATCCATCGAACAAATATCTTTCAGCTCAACTCGGGTGAGTACTCCCAAGGTTGGGCCAAGCAAAAGCTTTCATGCCGAGCACAAGGGTCTGAGGAGCCTTTGGGGTCATGCCAAAGACCAGCCATATTATTGTTCACTTCGGATTATTACGCAGGACCGAACAAAATACGGGGCGGCTCTCCTTTTCAGCAATTGAGGAAACAAGCCCTTTTTGTGTTTTTGGGTCGTTCTGCGGACTAATCCGAAGTCAACATTAGGCCCCTGCCATGCAAAGGAGCAAGGCCCGCGTGGACCCGCTGCCGCAGTCCACCAGAACCGTAGGCTCGCGCTCGCTCTCAGCGGGGATCAGCAGAGGGGTGCGCAGGAAGTCCGGCAAGCGCGAAGGTGGGGATAGCACGGCCTGGCGTCAAAGTTGCAGAGTGGGTGTCTTGCTTTGCGGGTACCCCCTTTTTGGTTTGGTTTAAAGCCAAACCAACAGGAAATCCAACATTTGGAGGGTACCCTAGAGAAAAATACACCCTTCTGGGTATGAATGTAAAATTGGGGCACTTTGGTGAACATTGTTTAGGTGGGGGGTTATATCCAACAATTGGGGAGGCATTACCCATCAAAACTGCTAGCAGAATGATGTATAACAAATACGGCTTCTGTTGGGCGGCAAGACTGAAAGGATCATTTTTCCGCCTTGAAGTCAACAAAGTAAGTGGGATGGGGGGGGTCGCTTCCCCCATCAAAATACTCCAAACAAAAAGAGGTCATTGGGATTGCCTGTACTTCTTCACCCATGTTTCCCTTTCTTCTTCTCCCAAACAAACGGTCATTGCGATGTCCTTTTCGCTTTGGCATTGTTGTCATTTTTCCTTGCCTCAACCAGGAACTCGGGATGTCCTATCCAAGTTTCCTCTTTCCTTCTCCCCTCCAATTGCTGTGGCACGAAAATGCCTGCCTAACATGGGTATGGGTCGAAACTAAACCACCAGGAATCGGACCGCAGGTTTTGGTCCATGTTTCCACATGCTAGGGTTCCATTTGGGGGTTGCCCTATTTTTGACCCGCACCCATGGACCCCTGGACACGGCCACGCGCACATCGCGCGCGTGAGGCGCGCGCCTCGCGCGCGCCACGCCCGGCCTTGCGCTTCCGGAGCCGCTGGGCACGGCGGGGCACCTGCGCCACAGCGGCGCCGGCGGACAGCACGCCTGGCCGGGCTCCGGGCTCGCGTGGCTTGGGCTGGATCACCTCCAAAGCTTGAAGAGGGAAAGCTGAAGGCTTGTGGCTTTCGCCCAAATCTTTGCTTGCTAAGCTTTCTTTTTTTTGATAAAGAACATGGACACTCCCTAGATTTGCGAACTTGGGGGTCAAACATCACCATTGGGCTAATATTTTAAGCGAGTTTCATGGCTAGGCGGGGGGGATGTTGAACAGGGACATGTAGGGAACCTTTTCTTGGGGGAGTGGGTTCTGTGGCGAACTTACTTGAGATTTCATGGGCTATCTTTGCTACTGGGCTTGTTGGATAAGAAGATAGACTTATGACGTGCATCTTCATGGTGCTATGCATGTATTGACAGCTTCCATGCATATTGACGGTCTTGTATATAATGTTGATGATTTAGCGACAGTTCGTAAGGAGCACCAGTATTGATTTCCTGGTCAAACTCGGAGCGCTGGTTCATGCCCGAAAACTCCACGACTTGCTTTGGGTTGGTTACTCGCGGTTGGATTCTTTAGTCAGCTTGACTCGCATCTTACAACTGCTTTGCTTGCCTTGTTGGGAGAATCCAGCAGAGGGCAGCTAGGGCTTGTCTCTATGCGGCCTACACAATAGCCACAAACTGTGGCGTGGTGAAGCCATTATGCTTTTCCGTCCACAGCCATGGGTTGCAAACCTTCAGTGGAGGCAGCATGCTCGTGCGCTGGCTTTCGTATGCAGGTGAAGTCCATGTTTGCAAGCAAAAATGTTGCAATCTCCTTCTCCATGCCTCAGCCAAGGTACACTGCCGAAGATTGGGATCCTGTATTTGACTACTATGCATGGAAGACAACTGTTTTCGGAAATCATGTCATCTACGCCATTGGGTTCCCTGCGTGACCCCGTGGCATCTCCAACCCCGTCCCCGCCTCAAGAGCCCCCCTCCCCCCCAAGCAGCCAGCGCCCAACTCCCAGCCCAACGGGTCCCGCCTGCGGCGACCATGCACGCGCCTGGATCCAAGCCTGCGATGCCTCAAGGGCTTCGTGTGGTCGAAAAATGCAATCACAGAATGTGGTTCTTCCCCTAAGCGGCCGAACAACTAGCTGGAAACCTGCCACAAGAGGTCTCCAGTTTTACTTGATCACCTGGAAATTCCTTCCCCCCCCCTGGCCAGGCTATGGTAAATTCCAACGATAGACATGTACCATTGATTGAGAGTCCTTTGGAGGTGACCGGGATTTTGTCTCATCCGAATCCAAATGAGGGTTACCCCCAATGAGTCCCAATCAAAGCCTGGTACTTACTCAAGGGCTCCCAAACCCAAACTCACAAAGGTGGCGGCACAGACTTGCTCGGGTTCACCTTGTTTGCCTCCTTTTGGGGTGTTCCTTTAAAAGCATATCAATGGTACTCAAAAGCACCCCAATATTTTGCAAGATGTTCTCCGGCTTGGATATATGCCTGTGGGTCAAACATAGATGCCCAAAATGGAACCCCGCTAAATGGAAACATGGACTAAAACCCCTCATATTTGATTTTGACCCATGCCCATATAGGGGTTGATCAAAACGTCCTTGGCATGGGATGACCATTAGGAAAACTGCCAAACCACATGGTCGTTTCTGGGGCCAGGAATATTGATCAACCCCCATATCGCTGTGGCTCAAAACATGTACTGAAATGGCACCTCGGTAAACGACACCAAAGACTAACACCTGCGTGACCCTGTAACCACGGCCCTTTAAACGTTGAGCCAGCCAGGGGCAAGTTTCCCTCCCACCAATCAATGGGGAAGCTGACGTTCAAAGGGTCCTGGACCACTTTCCTTTAAAGGGACCATTTCCCGCACGTCAGGTTCCACGTTCATTGGTGGGAGCGCCCGCCATATGGCGGTTGATCACTATTCTTGGCCCCAGAAACGAGCATGGGAAACCATTTTTTTCCATTGGGCAAAACCATTCCCCCCCCCCCCCGGCATTTTTTCGGGCCAAGCCCCCGATGTTATCGATAAAAAAAAACGAGACAAAAAAGCGGATACGCTGGCCTAAAGCCTCGGGCATGAATCGCAGGGAGGTGCGCGATGGTCGCACCTAGCCCGGAGTCCACGGATTTCGCACCTCCCCAGTGAGTGGATGGCCCAACGGAAGTTAAAACTTCTTAGTCGTCACTAAAACGGTTTTTCCAAAAAAAAAGAAGAAGAAGAAGAAAACAACAAGTCCAGGAACTCGGGAAGTGAGACTTCTTCCCCAAGCTAGACCTAAGACAGGGGGGTTTGCTTCACGACCAGAAGCTTCAAAAGCAGGCATGTTCCGGTTCTATTGGGAAGCCAAACTGAACAGTACATGGTACTCCTCATGATACATGTTCAACATTAGAGCAAGAAGTCTCGTATGGTGGCTGTTTCAATTTTCCTTTTTCCAAACGAGCTCCCAAACCCGAGTTGTGCATTTTAGTAGAGTGGTTCCACTGCCCGGTTTACTTGGACGTATAATAAAGCCTACATGGATCTGTTTTTTTTGAGGTATCTGTGTTGTGTCTGGTTTAAAGGAAAGCCAAAAGGAAAGTCATAATTTGTGGGATCCCCCAAAAAAGACACTCCCATATAAATCTTCACCACCATCTTGGTAGAACCAAACGCCAACCGGTTTTCGGCGCTGTAAATGTCCCCTCCCGCATGGTTCTGAATTTCACGAGGGAATTTCCTGAAAACGTGGTTGGCGGACATGAATCCCCGCTAAATGTTGATGTCCGTTTCGGCTCTGTTAAAACTCATCTCCGTAATTTGGATGGCGAATCCATTTCCCACCACCTAAGAAACCCTGGTTCTCATGACTCCCCCTATCACCTCTCTGGCTGAGTGGATGACCCGAAAAAAACTATATCTACCACTAAAATGGTCCTCCCAAAAAGTTTAAAGTTCATGAACTCAGGAAGTGAGTAACACGTATCCCGACAAACGACACAAAAATGGAGCCCCCACAGCAGCCCAGGCGCGATGCTCGCTGTCCGCGCGGTCGGCGGCGCTAAGCTGAGCATGGCCAAGATGATGTTTTTGGAGGGAAGGGTTGGCAAGCCAGGAAAGGGTCAAAGCCACTGCGATACCATACATATATGCATATATATCTGTCTACACATAATATATATATATATATGTATAGATTATTTCATATGTATATACATATGTATATCTATGTGTATATATATATATATGGTTATTGATATGTTTTTGCGTTGTAGAGTATATTGCTGGGTATTCATGCTGTTTATCTGTTGTTAATTGCTGAGCTCCATGCTCCCTCCATTTGTTCAATCCGGAGCTGACCCGATGAGCCTCGACTTTTGCCAAAGATGCGCATGGCACGAAGCCCTTGTCCCAAATCTCTGCTTCGTTGCAGCGTTTTCTCGGAGAGCACGCAAGCACACATTGCTTTTTCTCTGTCCATCGGGTAAGATTGCTGGTCCTGTGATAGCACCAGGCTAGCAATGCAGGAACTTCTGGCACTGCAATCAAACTCTAAGGGTCCTGATAGAATATGGGGCCCCAAAATAGGTCCCTTTGACACCCCTAAAACTTCTTGGGGCGTGGCACGGGGAACCCCGGTTTCTCCACACCAAGCTCCAGGATCCTTAGGGAATACCGTACCTTCTTAATTGCCCCGGTGACGCCATGTGGCGCCAAAGGAGCCCCACTTGACATATTTTGCCGCGCTCCAAGGCCCAAGAGCGATCACCTCCAGAGTCTACACCATGCAGGCGCTAAGCCGGCAGGGCTTCACAACTCTCGAGATCGAAAGTGGAAAAAACATCGCGAGCGCGAGGAGTCGGGCGACGGGCACGGTCAGGAGCAAAGCCCCCGCATTTCGGTTTCAAGCGCCCAAGGTGCGCCCTCATTGAACAACCACCTCAGAGCGCCGGAAGTTTTGCCACAGTGTTTCCACCAAACATTGCAAGGGACCAGAAACAAGTACCCTCAAACCGCTGGTGATGTTCTTTAGACTACGGGTAGCGCCTAGCTCCAAACAATGTGCGATTGGAGTGCGATAGTCGCCGACTGAGTCCGCCACAACCTTCAAGAGATTGGACTGGCCTAAAGCGTCGCGAGTACGGGGAGGGGCAGCAGCCTTCATCTAAACGAATGGATTTTCTAGCCACCTACGCCGACAGGTGTCCTTTTGGAGAAGATGATGGCTGAGGCAAATGATTTGTGAACTAAAGCCAATAGTTCAAAAAACACCTGTCCACCTAAGATAGCCCCGGTCCCCCTATTTTATTTTTCTAGTAGATCCGCAAACGAGGTAATGGAACTACAAAATAGGTCTGGGTATGTGTCAAAATAGGGAGACCCTCAAAATCGTGGCTTTGGTTTTGGCTCCCCTTTAAACGGGTCAAACAAACACAAGCCTGAAGGGAACATCCCCTTAGGCCCTTGAATGGGGATCTGAGGTGCCAGCCAGGGAATCCTTCCTTCTGACCGTGCACTGCCACAACGCTGTCTCCGGTCTTGACGACGCCGGTCTCCTGAATGCTTTGAGGCAGTCTGGCTCCTTTCTGGAGCTGCCCCTGGTTAGCCGGAGGTTGGGAAACATGGCCGTGTCGAACCCTCCACCCCCCCAAGCTAGTTTCAGCAGTGCGCTTTGTTAGGGCGGCAGCCTGAAGCCCTTTTGCGTGCACCGATGCGAGTGAGACACGAAATGGCAGGCGAGCCCGTCCCGCCTTTGCTTTGTTGATGGCTTTTGTGATCACCGAGTCTGTGCCCAAAAAGGTGGCCGTGAGGATGGGGATCACCTCTCAAGCTTTGCAACAGCTTCACAAGGCGTGTCTGTCAAAGAGCGGGACATCCGCGCCGGGGGTCGCCAAGGTGGGTTTCCATTGGGGGTTGGGCACCCTCATTGGACGTTGGTTCTCAGCACACACACACACACACCAGGCAGGAATTCATTGATTTAAGGGAACCTATTCTGTTGGTGGCTGATCTGAAAGGCCCCCTCATGCCCCCTCTCGCCACCCAAGCTAGAAATCCAGGTGGCCCGGAAACAAAACACGTAGCGAGCGCGGCGTATGATGTAAAATGCGGTCTTTGGCTCGCGCGCGCTCTGGAGTCCATCAAGGGCAACGCAAGGCAAATCTCAATCTTTTTTTAAGCCATGGTGCAGGTGCTCTATGCAAGTGCTCCGCGCAGCTTGCTCTGCGCAAGTTGCTCTGTGCCAGCGTTCTTCGTAAGCATGCAGCGCATGTTGCTCTGTGCAATTTGCTCTGCGCAAATGGCTCGGCGTAAGTTTTCCATGGAACTTGCTTTGCGCAAGTGCTCCGTCAAGCTGCTTTGCGCAAGTTGCTCTGCACATGTTGCTCTGCGCAAGCGCTCCGTGCAAGTCACTCTGTGAAGGTCGCTCTGTGGAAGTGGCCTTTGGAAGCTACTCCGCGCAAGCGCTCTGTGCAAGTGACTTTGCGCAAGTTGCCGTG
Organism: Effrenium voratum; assembly: GCA_963377175.1. Classification (NCBI taxonomy): domain Eukaryota; class Dinophyceae; order Suessiales; family Symbiodiniaceae; genus Effrenium; species Effrenium voratum. The sequence continues at coordinate 212,711 of CAUJNA010003482.1, forward strand.
CGCAAGCGCTCGTTGCTCTCCGCCGCAAGTGCTTGGCGCAAGTTGCTGTGCGCAAGTGCTCTGCGCAACTTGCTCTGATTGCTCTGCGAAAGTGCTCTGTGAAAGCTGCTCTGCGCAAGCCGCTCTGCGCAAGTGCGCGCGTGTTTATGTACGTCCTTCTCTGATAATGCTTCGGCGTCTGCGCACACTGCATCACGTCGAGACAGCTGACTCATCCACGAGCACAAAAGCAGTGCCTGATCCCCGCAGAGGGTCGGCGCGAACCGCGGAAACTAGCAAAAGTCCTATTTTAAATATTTGCACGACCACTCCGATCCCAGCAAGGGAATTGCACATCGACGACGCCGATCCCCACAGCTCCACGACGATCCCCGCACAGTGTGTCTTTTTCATGGGTGGGTTCGGTCCCACCGCGCCCCCTGGAAAACTTTGGTATTTCGTGCAAGTTTTCGTGTACTCGCACGAGTTTGTGCTCGCGCGGGTTTGTGCTCGCGCGAGTGTTGAGCGAGTTCATGCTCATGCAAGTAGCGTTCTCGTGCAAGCGCGCTCGTGCCCGTGTCGCTGTTGCCCGTGCGCTCGTGCAAGTGTGCTCACGCACGTGCGTTTGTGCAAGTGTGATCGCGCAAGTAGGCTCGTGCAAGTGCGCTCGTGCAAGTGCGCTCATGCAAGTGTGCTTTGCAAGCGCGCTCGTGCAAGTTTGCTTGCGCGAGTGCGCTGGTCGTACTGGGCTGGCTATTTCGCCCGAAGAACCCTTCGCAATGCACACAGGAAAAAAGAAGAAGAACCAAACAAATACGCCAAACTGGCCGCATTCACAACCAAGCAAGAAAGACGATGCTCCTTTTTCTGGTTGTTCTTGCTAGCAAAAAAACAAACACACAGAAAGGCGGGGGAGGGCGGGGGAGGAGGCACCATTGTCTCGTCTCTCGCGGATCCGAGCTCGGCACGCCCCGATTGGCCAGGAGGTGGCGCTGAGTGTTGGGGCTCGCGGTGATGGCCTTGGATTTCGAGCGGGTTCCAGGGGCTCGTTGTTCAACCTATGCACCGGGAACAAGTCGGACCAGCCAGTCGGCCAATTTGGGAACCCACATTTTTCTCAAGTGGGAGTCAGTCCAGATTGATTTCGGAGTCGGAGTCCGGAGGACCAATCTTAGTAAGCCCCCTCGACAAAGACAATGCCCTTACTCAATCGGGGACAACGCCCTGCGGAGAAATCCGAGGTCATCGGATACTCCGCAACAGACACTGTTGCCAGGCCATTGGCGTTTGTTTGGTCCAAACATCGGGTTTGCAGGTGGGTATCGGTTTTGGGTATATATATATATAAATATGTATAGTTCCTTATCGGTGTCTGGCGATATATTCCTCGCAGCAACACTTCCTCTTGTCGCATTGGTTGCTCCTTGCGAGGCTGCAAACGGCATTCTGGCATTCCCATGTTGTGACCGATACAATTCTCCGCCGAGTGACCAGGATCGGGCAAAGCGGCCGATACTTCGAAATCAGCTTTGCTGTAGCGCCCGTCTCTGTGAGGGCAACAATCAGCTTGCCTCAGTGCAAGCGGCTGGGTTTCTGCTCTGTCCCAGCTAGCGCAGCTGAGCTGTTGACTTAATTTAGCCAAACGCCATTGAACTCTTACAGAGACCCATATAATTGCAAGTGAGTCAACAACCTCCAACCGCAAAACTTGAGGGTTTTCCCTTGTTCGATTGCAATATTCAGGGCATCCATACAGGTCCCTGGCTTCAGCTCGAGGCATCCGAGCTACATCCAGAGTCCACCACAGTCTTCACAGCTGCGGAGCACACGGACTCCACCTTGGACACCGTGCCTACCTGTGGGTCTTTCAGCCCCTGATCGGTTTTTCACTGGGTCTCGCCCTTCTCCTTCTAGCTCTAGGGTGGTTCCCTAAGTCCTGGGATATGCCATAGATCCACTGGGTAAGGCAACCAATCTTTCAGTAAACCGTCTTCTCTTGGCTTTGCTTCGGGGACCAAAGGCTGCTTCTTCCCCAACGGCCGATGCGAATGGCTAAGGCTTGAAGCGAAGAGTAAGCTCGGGGCAGGTGTCATGGACTTGTGCATGGTGATGGTCGCCATTCGGATCTTCAAGTACAAGGACTCAGTGACTCAGGCGTCAGCTTCCCTCTAAGTGGTTTGGATTTGTGGTTTGGAGCTTATGGGGTTCAAATCCCACCACCAAGGGGTTCCCGATCAAGGGCAGATGTGAGAGGGAACTTGCCACGAACCTCTGGGGGGGGGGGGCCTCAAGCCCAACGATAAGCCCAGGCCTTGGTTGTAAGAGCTCGCCCTTGGCCCCTGCGGCCTTTGCTACCCCTTGTTGACTCCTCCGGACTGGTGAATTTCCAATTCCAAATATGGGCTCGTCTTTCTTCCCCCTTTTTGGTTTTGAAGGGAAAACCACCCAATTGTCCCCCCCAAAAAAACCACCCACGAAAGGACCCCCCCGGGATCTTTTTCCCAACTCTGGCAGGCTCCATTCTTGCCTTTGGGAGGTCAACATCGGGAAACCCCAACAAGTTAAAAAGAAGTGGGAACCGCATGGAAAGCGCACATTCCAGCAGAGCCGACATCTTCTCTCGTAGCTGCTTTGGGTTCCTTGCTTGTGAACTGTGAACCCTTCAAAATAATTCGGAACATCCTAGTGCCGGGTACCGTAAATGTGCTTTGCAAATTAGCGAAACGACCCCAAAGGGAAGGTACGAAGATTCCAGTCCAATGTGCCATTTTACCTTCTTTTTGGGAGGGGGTCATGTGGATGCCAAATTGCCTTTGAACAAACGAGAGAGCTCTTTGCCTTCCAAAAATGCAACACTGGAGTCAGAACATCACCAGAGAGTCACCAGAGTGGACACCAACACTTGCGTTCAAGCAAATAGCTAAACACGCAAAAGGCAGTTCTGAACCCCAACCTCTGATTATCCATGCCAAGCGTGAAGCACCGCCGGAATCTTCTAGTGTGCCCGCGAGAGCTCGTCAAACGTACATATCTGCGCTGAAAAAATGGATCGGAAGCATGCCGGGCAGAAATCGCCATGACCAAATACCAATTATCAGGCTACTTAGACTTCGGTACAAGTAGCGTCAGCACGGGCCAACAAAAACATGTTTCCATGCAAGTGTACTCAAACACGTTTTGAGGTTTGTTTGGCGTTCGGCGAACGTCAGCTTATCAGTCAGCATGTTGCCCGCTGCCGTCTGACTTAACCGCTGGACAGTGCATTTCCGTGATACTGGAGCAAATGCGATGCATGCATTTTTGTGTCTAGCCTGTCAAGTATTGGCATGGAGCATCATGAAACCCGAAAGTGGCTTGACCTGAATGTCAACAAGTCAACAAACACATGGGCCCTGATAAACCCCTGTTAAAGGCCCAACACATCCGGAGCCGGCCTTGTAATCAATGACCTTCTCCGCCTGCTCGCAAATTCGGCGCATGGTGGCGACGGCTTGCTCGGGGAACTTGCCATTGGCGGTTTCTCCGGACAGCATGACCACGTCCGAGCCATCCAGGATGGCGTTCAGGACCTCATTTGGAAGCTGATCAATCGGCCCTGAAAAAATTTGATGGGTGGAATTTAGAGCTGTTTGACAGGGAAAACAAAATGCCGACCAGCGCAGCCTGGTGAGTTTTGTGTGTCGACTGTATTTTTGGAGAACCCCGAACCCCTAGGCATCCCCAAAAAGGGGTACCCGCCACAAACACACTCGCGACTCCCTACGATTTTCGGCTCCAGCAAACATACATGTATTTGCAGAAGCCAAGGTACCATGAATGCTCTGCAAGTGGGGGAACAAAGAAGTTCTGTAATTCAGCGCATGTGCTGGGAATTTGTGGTTGGATGTGAATAGTTCACTTGAATTCACTTGCTTCATATGTGGGGAATCCACCGTAGCACGTCTAACATGAGGTACATGAGTTGCAGTCATGGGCCGGTTTGTGGACCTGGGTGTGCGTGCGTGTGTGTTCTTTTTCGAGGGTACCATGCTTTGTTGGTTTTCAAGGGAAACCACAAACCCAAAAAAGAAAGCCAGTTTGGTGTGTCCCCCACTTTGAGGAAAATTCATAAGTTTGATCCCCCATGTTGTCCAACCATCGATATTTGAACAAATACCAGCCCGTTATGTTGTCCAGGCATGTAGCAGTTCCCTCGTATGAGGAGGATTCCAGACGCACTTAGGCGGGAGCATAGTGTCCTTTATTAGAAAAAGATGACCCTGGTTGACCAACAAATGGAAGATTGGGTTTGCCCCAGGGTTCAACCCCTAAGAATGGTTGACAATTGAAATGACGAAACTCCCTAGGCAAATACTGGTGGTTAACTTAACCGCCATTGTTTTGACGGCTTGAACCCCAAGTTTTGCCTTTGGGGCTGTTTGGGAGTCCAGAGCTAAACTTTGGCCCAACGGAGGCCCAACGGAGTGCGCTAGTCACTAACATAGCTCAAATATTGTCATGGTTCATTCACCCTAAGCCTAGCAAATCAAACCCTTTTGGAGGAGACCCCACTTGTTGCATTACTTGGGAATCGGGCATATCTCTTTTTGCAAGTACTTACCCTTGGTGGGCTTGGTTCAAAGGGGCACCAACCGGAAACAGTTGTTCTGTGTTGTTTGGGAGGTCCAAATCTGCTTTCAAGCCAAACCCCATGTTTTGTGCGTTGCCACCAAGAAACATGAGCGAAGCTATGGAGACTTCATCCGCCGGACCCTCCCCCCCCCCTCCCCCAAACAAAAAAAACAACAACAACTTGCTGGTGCGATAGGCACTCCTTTCGGGAATCCCCGCATAAGGTTCATTCATTCCCAGCGATTTTCGCAGCCAGAAAAACTCAACGTCTCCCAACCTTCCTCGCGACGTGTCGCGTTGCGTTCCGTTCACGTTCCGACCGCATCCGACCACGCGCCGGCGCTTCGCCGGGCCGCATCCGTGGCCTCGGCCCGCGTGGGCCGGGGCGCCCGCTCCATGGAGTCCAGCATCTGCGTGGCCGTCACCGAGAACTTGCCTAGCGAGCGCCGGCTTTGCTTCTTGCGATCGCTGCGAAATCGGTGGGGAATCTGGGAAGGAACCCAGTGGCTTTTCGTTCTTCTTTTTTGGGAAGGAACTCCAGCCAGCGTCGGCGTTGTTTTTTTGTTTTCTTGCGATCGCTGCGGAAAATCGGTAGGGGAATGTGAAATGGAATGAATGAATGAACCAAAAGGGGAGTCCCGAATAAAGGAAACCAGCAGTTGGATGGTTTAATTCATGAGGGTCATTCCATTTCTTATTCCCCCAGCAAGTACATACCCCTTTTACATAGCCCTTGGGCTACTGAACTGAGAGGCCTGCTGTTCATACCCCTCTCCCCAAAAGGGGAATATACCCCTTACAAAGTGGGTTGGACACCAGGGAAGCCAACGGAATTGAATGCACTTCCATCTTTAGAGGTCTTGGATGGTTTGAATAGGGAAACCAAAGCCAGTGCTTCCAGCCGCTCACCGAAAAGGAACCAGGGGAAACCATCCATGATAAAACCAAGAGGTAAGAATGCCGAAGGGTTACTTACTAGATGGGAACTGGAAGCACTGAGAAACACAAACCCAATTGATCATCCATCTGCAATGTCATCCTGCTCTGAGCCAAGATCCAATTTGGGGGTCCCCTTTGAAAAGACCCCTCTGTGAATTTGAACAGGGGAAGACGCCATTCAAATGGACCCTGCAGGGGTCCAATGGATGTGAAGTTGAATGGTCCGGAACCCTTTGGACGTAATTTTGGTGGGATCATGTCCAACAACCACTTTGGAGGTGGTTTTCCACCAAACATGTCGAGGGGAGGGGAGGGCGGCGTGTTTTTTCTTGGGTTCCATTTCTTTGGAATCACAAAAGGGTAGCTCAAGAATGGCACATGCCATGACTAAATCATGGAACCAATGACATAGCTGAACATATCATGAAGTAATCCCTAATTGCATGATTGACCATGATGCATATCCGTAGAATGGCACCGGGCAAATAAGCTCATAAGCTTCATGTTTAAAGGAAAAGCAAAAGAACGCATGAACGCAGGCATGATTAGAGTTAGACCCGGGAACAAATGTACTTTATTGTTTGCTTCGCTTTGAGTCCCTGGTAAAAAGTAATAATATTTATCCTAAGTCTACCCCAGCAACGGGGCCTCGATCAAAACGGATTGCAACCAATCTCGCCAAGATGCATGCAAGGTTGCACTTGCTAATGATCATCTTCCTGAGGACAGCTGCAGCTATTGCATAGGGGTCTAAAGGCTTATGCTGTTCGCCCGGAAAAGCAGCCCACGCTGAGAATTCGCGCATCTTGCATTTCCCGCTTTTGGACATTTGTTTGGCCTGTGCTAGATTTGGCCTCGACACACATTGGGTTTTATCAACTTGACTTGGCAAACATGCATGTTCGGCAAAGCATGCAAGCTGTCACGTTGCAATTTGACGAAGTACCCACTACTCTCCTTCGGTATGTTTCAAACTAGGGGAACCCCAACATGGGGCTTCGGTTGTCCTTCTGGCTTCCCTCTTAAACCGACCCAAGGGTACCGAGCCTCCAAAACACACTGCCTTCTATTTGCTTAAGCCCCCTGGAAAAAATAAGCATACTTCCAGTAGTGATAGATTCCCTTTAAAACCAGCAGGAAAATCGTAAATATTCAAGCAAATGGAAGACACCCCTGCAATGGTTTTTCCGTAATTAGCAGGGGATGCCCGTCGGCGTGCAAAAATCCCAGCGGCTGCACGAGTCCGACTTTCTCGATATCGATCTCCATGCCCATGTCACCACCTGGGATCTTGCAGTCGAGTTCCAGCTGGGAAGAAGATCAAGAATCGCTCTCACAATAGGACTCTCCTAAAAAACTCCTTGGTTTCTTGGTGGTCTCCCTTTAACTACCAAGCAAAAGGGGTCCACCATGTTGAGATGTTTTGAGAAACAATATGATCCTTAAAAGATCACCCCGCCAAAACGAGACGAATCGTTCACATGACCAAACGGGGATCATGCTGCCTTGCTAACAGCTGAGCCCTGTGCGAGCGACCATCACTCCATCTGTTTCTGCCACGATCTCGTCGATGTTGTTGATGCCCTCCTGGTTCTCAATCTTCCTGAGCTCGTGTTGACACGTTCATGCCTCTCGTTGAAAGACCTTTGGACGGCCTGAAAAGTCCCCACTGAGGCAAAGTGCTCATCAAAATGTTATAAAATGTTTGTCCTGAAACAACAGGGCCAGCAAAGTGAAGTTTTTTTCCTTTTGGTCTCCCTTTAAACAACCACAACCTTCATGGTCCATCTTAAAGGCCTGGAATACCGCCCGGCGACGAGATAATCTTGATGTTTCGCCCACGAACACCAAGCGTGTCGCGGATAAGCTTGATGTCCTTCGCATCCTGCAACAGCGTGCTTTCTCACACATACTGTGGATGGACGGAATCCTACACCACTTTGAATCCATGGGAACCATTGTTAGTTGGTATTTACAGGGGAATCATCATTCCAGGGTTTCTTAAGTGGTGCAGGATTTCGTCCATCCACAGTAGTCAATCACTCAATCACAGCCATTCTACTTCCTTCACCCTGCCTTCACTCCACATATGCAAACATGGCTGGACATGACTTCAGCCATTTCCCTTAGCTTCCACACCTAAATGAGGTCCATTGTCCTGACTCATCGGCGGCCTCAAGAATCCTGTCCGGGTCCTCCCTACATGGCTTCGAATGGATCTCACACGCTTTTTAAAGGTGTTCGTTTTGGGGATGTGCTTCAGGAACATTAAACCCAGCCATGTTTCCCCACATGGCTCCTGTATTGCGTGCTAGGAACACCAAAACACAAGCAACCATTTTGGAGGGGTGTCCCCTCATGCTTTATCGATGTTCCTTCTGCTTGGGTTGCCTTTACTTGGCTTTTTTTTCGCTGGAACTTCCCGAACCCCCAGGTCGAAATCGCGCCTTTCTTTTTGGGGTGGGGGTGTTTTCAATTCGAGGGACCCCCCCATGTTTGGGGGTTGCTGGGCATTGTCTTTTCAAGAGAAGAATCCCCCCCCCTACCAACCGCCCCCCTACCGACACCCCCCCCCCCCGACACGCCCCGCTGCCAACACCCCCCCCCCCCCCACGGCTCAGTTGTCAAAGCCCGGCCTGCACGAAGCTGGCCGCAACGAAGTCCACACCCTGGCGATGGATGGGCGCATGTTGCTTTTCTCTGCCATTTGCTTAAGCCCCCTGGAAAATAAATCCATTTCCAGGGGGAAATATAACATAATTCTCAAGCAAATGGAAGTTATTGCTGCGAGGAATGAGTTCGAACCCCAAACTGAGCCATCCGTGGCTATTCTTCTGGAATTTTGGTCCGGCACAGGCGCACCGTAGTCGGGGTGGAACCGGGTGATTACATCCAGGGAATCAGGGAATCAGTCCCAAGAGCCTTCAAAGGATTCTCTGAGAACCAGCCAGTTACGGACAAAAGTTTCGGGCCACCGGACAAGGAAGTAGCGCCGCACAGTGCTCTTTGGAGAGCTTCCGAGGAATCCTACGCTTCTAGGAGGAAGCCCACGCTTTCCCTGCGTGGGTGTCTTCGTTGAAGGTACCCCTTTTTGTTTGGTTTTCAAGGAAAGCCAAGAAGAAACCCGTTTGGGGCGCCCTTACGCGCCCACGTGGCGGCTCTCTGATTCCTTGTTCACGAAACTGACATTCTTCACAATGCTCCTTTTCGCGAACTCCAGCGTGCAACTTTCAGGGAATTACTTTACGAAAGCCACACGTTTTTTGCGTGGGAAAAAGTAAGCCATTAATTTAGTGAACTTTGACAGCTCTGGCCCAAACGTCGCAACAAGTGTAGCACACTCAGTACACTGAGCACGCCAAGCACACTTCTGCAGCTCCAGCTACAAAGTTGTGACTTTTCAGCGCAAGTGTAGTGCACCAAGTGCAACCTAGCAGCTCGAAAGCCAAGTTTTCAGCACAGTCGCGGTACAAGGACACACGAAGTACGCTTTGGCTCCGGATCGAGCGTCGCAACTTGCCAGCACAGTGTTGTGCACGAAGAAAAGTTTGGAAGCTCCAGCTCACAAGTACGCAAAGTACACTTTGGCAGTTCCACCTCGAAAGCTGCAACTTGTCCGTGCAAGCGTCGTGCGCGTAGTGCTCTTTGGCAGAGTTAACTTGGCAGTCGCAAGTGTTCAGTACAAGCACAGTACATGAAGTACACCAGCTCAAGCTCGAAAGTCGCAATTGTCCAAAGTTTGTTTTACCTTGGCAGCCCGAGCTTGAAAGTCGCATCTTTTCAGTACACACGGTACACTTTGGCAGCTCCACCTCAAATGTCGCAACTGCTCAGTGCAGGCAGTAGTAGTGCACGAAGTACCCACTTCGGAGGCTCCAGCTCGAAAGTCGCATCTGTCTTATACAAGTGTAGTACGCAGAGTGCAGTTTGGTAGCTCCAGCTCGAAAGTCGAAATTTTGCTGTACAAGAGTGTAGTGCACAAACTATACTTCGCCAGTCCAGCGCGAGAATCGCACAATTTCAGTCTAAGCTAGCACATCCCCATGTGGGAGCCAAGCGCCACGTTTTCCAGGCCTGGGTTAATTCTACGATTAGTATGCAAAGCCAGTGTGCAAAGGTAGGCGCAGAATCGTTCAGTCAACTTACTACCACGTCCTCACCGAACTCCCTCTTAAAAGCTCCCTCTTAAAAGAGGAATTGGTGAGGAATTTAGCCCCTCAATTGAGTTCACCGTACTCAACCACGCAGCTCCTTAGCTCCCTCTTAAACAAGGAATTTGTTCATTCCTCCGAGTCCGGCTCCTTCCAGCCACATTACATCGAATCAATACACATGGGCTGGGGACCCACACAGAGGACCCCCTAAAATGGCTGGCTCTTCTTGCCTTCAAAACAACCCCTCAAAACACCCACCCACACAGAAGCTAGAAATTTAGGTAGCAGCCAGGCCTGAGGAAGCCCAAACTCCAGCAAGTCCTTCTTGTCCTTCTCCTGCGCGCCGAAGGCCGATCACGGAACCCGGTAAAAGTGCCTTGGTAGACCTACTGTGGAAGGACGAAATCCTGCACCACTTTCAAACCATGGGAATGGGAAGCCATTGGTTGTTCATATGTACAGGGGAACCATTCATTCCAGGGTTTCTCAGGTGGTGCAGGATTTTGTCCATCCACAGTAGGTCTTCCATTTGGGAATTCACTTTTTAGGGCTCTGGGAATTCTCTTTGCTCGTTTCAGGAGTTTTGAGCGGAAAACAAACCATGACATGAGCGGAACTCTTGATTTGGCCAAGATCTCTCCCGGAACATGAGCGGACATCGGCAGGAAAGGAGCGGAAATCAGCGGGGCATAGGCGTGATTGAGCGTTTTTGGGTGAAATGGGCGTTTGGTTTGCTCGAAACGGACTTAAACGCAGAAAAAAAGTGCCGAGGGAGGAGCTCTCCTTTCGCGGGATCGCTGTCATCCCGTTTTGGGTCCCATGGCATGCAGTGAGCAAGATGTTTTCTGATTCTGGCAAAGGCCATGGCACATGTACCTAAATTAACCGACAAAAAACACCACCAGAACTTACAAGGTGCGGTACATCCCCCCCCACGCATGAGCTTGATTCGCCCAAGCCAAACCTTCCTTGAGCTTCTAATCGACCCTCACCACCAAGAGTAAGCATCAGACTTGAAAAACATTGGCAAGACCCAAGGGTACCACATTTGCTCAAAGGAAACTAATTCCTGAGGCCGGAGGCTCAAAGAGCAACGGGAAAGTCCGAAGCTTGTGCAAAATTGGCGCTTGGAGGTTGCGGGCCCGATATTTAGACCAACTCAAACGTCCCCATCCGAGGGTTGCTCAACATGGATTCCTTTTTCTCTTTAGTTTTGAAGGGAAGCCACAAAGAAACCTGCCATTTCTATCTCCTTTGAGAAGCCGTCGTGCGTCTCCAAGCAACCCTAAACTCAACGTCCCAGCCACGGCATGTCTGCACTTAGAACGAAAGCGGATCCATATCGGCGGGTTTCCTGCAGCACGGGAAGCTCGACTTTGACACCGGGCAGATTCATGTTCTTCTTCTCCCCCATCTGCATGTCGTTCATCACCTCACCGGATATGGATGGATCTGTGTGTGTGTGTCTCAAAACAGGGATTTGGACCCCAAAACTGAAACGGTTTCCCGTTTCGGTTCCAGAAAAAGCGATTCACGACCTGGCGGTGCAACTCGTGTGGCCTTTCAAGTGGTTCTTTCGGCTCGAGCCTCCGCTGTCACCTGGTTTTGAGATTGGCTCCCTGCAAAGTAGAGCTTCTTTTCAAAACATATGATATGGTTGGTCAGCTTGGAGCCTTTGAGCAATCCACAGGACTCTAAGCCTTATTTGAGCTGTTTGGCATCTGCGACTTTCTGAAAGCTCTGTCAAAACTAAGGGCATTGGTTGCAAAAGCCATCGGGTCCATTTGAGACAAACCCACAAAATGCGGTTTGGTCCCCTTTTAAATGCAGAGAGAGCACGCAAGCACAAACAAACAACATACATCCTGAACACACACACACATACACACACACAACTCTCACACACAAACACACGCCCATCTTTCTTTTCAGGGTAGCCATTTCACGGTGGTTCAAAGGGACACCACCACGGAAGCCATTTTTTCTTGTTGGGGGTATGCCGGTTTTTCGAGCCACAAACCCAGCCCCAAGTTCGAGGTGCAACCGACCCCACGGCACCGGCGACTCGGCGCCTCGGTGATGACGTGGTCGGAGCCGCAGCTCTTCACCTTCAAAGACAACGAGCCATCGGCCGCCAGGATGATCTGACCTGACCCGGAAGGGCGGGAGGTTGGGCCTCCAAGGGGTTTTGGGGGGAGGTGGGAGGTGGGGGGGTGAGAAGTTGGGAGGCTAGGTTGGGGGGAAGGTTGGGTTCCCACGATTTTGTGAGGCACAGAGCCATCATCTGCACAAGCTGCAAGAGACGGGGGTTCTTGGTTGCTCCCCCGGCTCCCTCTTCGAGGCACTTGGAGATCTGCAGCTCCGAGGCTCCGAGCCCCGCTCCCTTCCAACCACCTAGTTGTCTGTTGGCTTCAATTGAACACCGACCCCAAAACACGAGGGCCCGCCGAAAAAGACACGCCTTGGTGATCCCGTATCGATTGTGGGTCAGGGCACTGGATGGAATCAGCTGTGGATGGACACCAGTTGGTAGGTGGTTTATCCACTTTACAGGGTTTCATCCATCCCCACTGGTATGATTAAAAGGTGCGGTTTTGGGCGAACACGAAGTAGCCCAGGGAAGCAAATGAGCACAAAGTAGATCACGATGTACCCAAAGCACCCGGAAACACAACTCGGGTGAAGCTGTGGATGATGACCGGGTTGAGGAAGTGACGGTTGACAAAGGAGAAGTATGGGGAGGTTAGAAATCAAGTTGAAGAGGATTAAGTTCAATACCAAGCCCAAGTAGAACAGCGCGACTCACCGAGCACCTCCTACACCCAGCCGCCCGCGGCCCCGACCCTTTTCGGCTCGAGGACGAAGAAAGCTGCCAGTGAATGGCGCACGAGCGTGAGTCCTATTCCCACTTGACGGGAGGTAAAAACTTGAGCCAAACGGCCGTTCGGCCGTTTTGACATATGAAGAAACAACACGTGAACAAAACACACCCCCCTCATCCGATATCTGGACAAGAGAAAGGATGCGAGACAGTTGAGTTCACGACGAAAGGGACCAACCAAAAATGCCGGTGTCAACTCAGAGGTGAGCCAACGGCAGCACCTGGGCCCCAGTTAAAATCCCGCCACCACCCCGAATTAGCGGGGCGACAGGATTATTTGACGAGTGGGCCACATGAGTGAACAGAGACATTATGGAGGAACCAGACGAAGATTCCTCTCGTGCCGTTCATGCATTGTCATGGGACAACAACATGCGGAGGGGGATCCTATCTGGATCACCGCGCCTCACTGCACGCCGCGAAGTGGTTGGAGTGGTAAACGAGTTGGGATCACAGAAGAGAAGGACGTTCCGAAATTGGTGTGAAAATACCCGGCTACGGCCGGCCCGGCACTTCTAGTGCGGTCTCAGCCTCACACAGGATCGCCAGGGGAACCGTCTCCGGCGCGCACGGCAGCGGTGCGGGAGGGACACGAGCAACGCCGGATCAGCGGTACAGGGCAATGGAGACCATCACCCCCAGCAGCGCCGCATAGGCGAGAGGAGGACCGGCGCGGTCGCGTTTCTCGGCGACACACGTACTATCCTCGCCCTTCTAAGGCGGATGCTGATTGCGGTACCCGCCTACCACCCTGAACCAGGTTCTTCCCGGTCCCTGGGCACGTCGTCTCTCCGGCGTCCACCACGGTCACCTCGATCACCTCCTCCATCCCGACGGCGATCCTCACCACCACCCCTATTGTGGTCTCCAGCCGGAGGTCGGCGAGGCGGAGGGGGATCTGATTGGTGACGTCGGTCATCCCTGCGCCGGTCCCGGTGGCGATCGCGACGGTCATCACCCGGGTCATCACGTCCGCGGCGCTCATCTCGTCCCGGACCGCGCCTCTCGGAGGTCTCCTCATGACGTGGATGAGGTCGGCGATCATCGCGTCGGCCTCCGCGGGTATCCCTGCCACGATCATCCCTTTGTCGGGGCGGGCCAGGATCCTCGCGTCCACCTTTGCCAGGTCGATGTTTTCCTCGACCCTTCCCCTCACCCTTAGGACCGCGACGATCCTCGCGGGCCCCAAGCGCGGTCCTCGACCGATCGTCATCTCGGCGGGGCCGCGACTCATCTGCCGCACGAGTGGTCCGAGGCACACCCGGGGGAAGCTCCCACTCGTCGTTGTCGTCATCGCGCGGGTCATAGCCGCCATGGCCGCCCAAGGAACCGGTGGCATCCCGTGGTGGGGACGCAGGAGTTCCGGGACCGCCCGATCGAAGACGAACTCGGGGAGTCGCGTCCTCGCCGGTAAAAGGATCCTTCTGGGTGTAGAAACCCTTGGTCCTGCCCCTTCTCTCCCCACCTTCCACACCGCTTCTCGCGGGGACCGGGGATGGGACGGGCAGGCTGGGCCATGCTCTTAGAGCTGGGTTGCCCGCCAGGCGGGACCTGAACGCCCCCCTGCCCTTTTTCGGGCGCGGGGACCCGACCATGAGATGTCCTCCTGGCCTTGGGTTGGTCGGACTCACCCTCCAGCTCGGACTCGGTGTCAGGGACACGAGTATTGATGGCCGCGTCCTCGTCCTCAAAAGGATCCTCAGCCGTCGTAACGTCAGCCGCAATGGGAGCGGGAGGAGGAGGAGGAGGAGGAGTTGGTACAGCATCGCCAGGCTTGACGCCCGCATGCGACACCACGGGAGTCTCCGGTTCTACCGGGACAGGTGGCGCAGGAGGAGCCGGGGGCAGCGGCGGAGGGGGAGGGATTTCCTCCTCGTCATCGTCCATGGGCTCGTCAGGGTCGTCAGACTTCTCTTCCTCGCCGCACGAGGACCCATCCGATCCCAGCTCGTCCTCCGCAGATCCAGCAAAGTCGGGCTCGTCTTCATCCTTCACGCCGGGGCCTGGTGTAAGGCGTATCCCGGGCCGATAACGATCGCGAGGTCGGAAGCGGTACTTCCGGGGCGTAGGGTCGGACAGCTCCTGCTTGATATCATCCTGGGTTTGAGGACGGTCAGCCAGGCAGGTGTCGTAGGCAACGGTGGACGTCCGGTAGATCAGATCGTCCATACTGCTGAGGTCGTTGAGGGTGTAGACGTACCCCTTCTTAACGCCTTCCCGTATCTTGTCCATAGCCCGCTTGAGGCGCGCGGCAGGATCGAATCCGGCCCTTCTCCGCATGGCCTGCAATATCCCGCAGTGCTGAGCGAGCAGCCTCATCTGGAACTTAAATCCCTCCCCAGACATATCGTTGGGGAGTATCGGAGAAAGATGTCCTGATCTCAGCCCAATGATATGGGCCTCAAGAATGTAGTAGGACGTGTAAAAGCCGCACCGGTTGGCGTTGAAGTTTGCGGTGGTTAGGCGTCTGCCCCATTCAGCCGCATACCCTTCATACTCCTCGAAAAAGTCGGAGACGGAGCTCCCGTTGAAGGCAAGACCTCTTACCAAGATCGCCTTTGCAACCCAGTCTTCCACGTTGTGGTCGACCGTATCACGGTACTTCCCGTCAACAACCTCGTCCCGGAGCGAGTCGTGAAGCTTTCGGAAAATGCCATCCACGTCCTCTTTGTCGAGGTACTTAGGAGGCCGCATCCCAGACATCAACAAGGACCGGGCGTCGACGGCGGGACTCTGCGAGTAGAGGGCCATCCCGATGGCGTTGGCATCTGCGTTGTTCCACAGAGCGGGGACGAAGCCCTCGTACTTTGCCAGCCAGGGAGGGACCACCCCGTTGGTACTCGCTATCGTGCGAGGGCCGCCGTCCGTGTCTCCGGTGGGCAGGACGCCCTCATAGAAGATGGGAAGGTAGCAGGCGGTGCACAGGTGAGCGCCGACCGGGTGAGCCGTCATGCACCTATGGCATGGAACGGACACCACCTCGCGGACATGTTCCGCCTTGGCGATCTGGTGATACTTCTCCATTTCGTCCCGACATTTCCTCGGGTTATCTCTCACAGAGTTGAGGAAGTTGGGTGGATAGCACCACGGCCTCAGGTAAATGATGGAGCAGTCCTCCTTGAAGTAAACGCATCTCCAGTATCCGATCGCGATGTTCTCGCGCGAGGCAAATGTACCCTGACGAGTAATATGCATGCCCCCATTTTCCATGGAGAAGAAACGTGCATCGATAGCCATGACCACATAACGGGGATCGCTCCTCTGGCGTCGACCCGAGGTGTGTAGCTCCGTCACGTTGCTGTCGGTGATGCGGTCGACAGTGTCGTTCGGGCACTCTCCGTGATCGCGGAGGGATTGATACTCATCCGGCCGAGAGGGAAGGAGCTCGATCAAAGCTCGCCCACCCCGAATGATCGCCCCACGTTCTACGTAGAGCCGATACATCCGGAGAGGCACCACCTTGTAGAGCGTCTTGGGAACCACCTTGGAAGTGATGGGAAGACAGACAGGGCTCTCGTAGAGCATGTATTGATACCGTTCACGAAATGCCCGGTAATCAGTGTCGGATCCAATCTCAAGTGACCTTACCGCCGCTATGCGTGCGGATCCAGGCAGCAACCAATGCTCCTTGTCACGAATGACGGTGATGATGATTTCGAACATTCCCACTCCGTCCTCGAGGAAGGAGGCCAGGAGATACGATGAAAAAGCTTCCTCGGATTCGACACTTGTGCCGAAGTAGTGGCTCAGGAACTTCTTCAGTTGTATCACCGAAGTGACGTTCCCTTGTCCGCTGGCGGACGAGGCCTCCAATTCTGGGTCCTTGACTGCACCTGCATTTCCAGGCTGCACCGCTGTCCCACGGAGAGCGTCGCGTATTTCCGCGCATGCTCTCCTGTAGTAGTGCGAAGAGGCGCCCGCCCTACCCTCCACCTTCTGACGGATCTCGTCGGTGAAGTAGTCCAGAAGCTCCTCGGGTGCGGGAACAATGGCCTGGATCATCAGGTCAGGGTCACTCTTGGTCGGGAGGATAGGTCCCGCTCTGGACCTCACTCCCATCTCCAGGAATTGGGAAATGTCCCCGATTTTGGCACACAGAGTGGCGATCGTGTTCCCGATCCTGGGGGCGATATCTTCGCCTCTCCTGGCGCCGAGGATGACCATATTTTTCTTGATGGACTCCGCCTTCAGCCTCTCGAGGTTCCTCCGGGTGTCATCAGTGCCCTTCACCGCGCTGAGGCGGAGAACCGCAGGCTCCGGCTTGTCCGGTCGCACGAGCTGGCCGTCGGGGATCTGGTCGAAAATGCGTGAAGCGGACTTCACTGCCGGGACATTCCGATACTGATCCGGCGCGCTGTAAAAGGCGTAGGCGAGAGTGTCACGGGAGGATGTCTCCCAATACGTGTACTCCTCGGAATCACGCGGGTCGCCGACGACGCGACTCACGGTCCTCAACTCGGCCAGAGCCCGCTCCGCCTCGAACTGCGACCCGATGGTCGCGGGTAGCATGGCTCTCTCCTCCTCGGTGCAGTCGACATATATGAACTGACCGGTATGCAGGTCCCTGGGAGCGGCGAATGGCCCCGCAGTGTCATGGATGCCCAGCAAGGCGCTCCTTGCCTCGACCTGGCTAGGGAGCGCACCCGCAGGAGGATGAGCGGGCTCGGCAGGGGCGTCAGGGGCTAGAGTGACAGGTGGAGCAGGGTCATCCTTCTTGTTTTCAGATGCCCCCGCGGCGGTTGATCCCGCTGCCTCTCCTTCAGCCACCACCGGTTTGTCCCGGGGCCCACTCATGTCAACGTCCTCACTGACGTTGTGACCCTCTTCCTCCGCCTTCTCCTTGGCCTCCTTGTTTTCGCGCGCCGTAGGTCGCCGATAAGCCGGCCAGGGAATGCCCATGATTTTGTCACCACGGGTGAAGGCGGACTCATCTCTGCGAATGATGACTGCCCGATCCTCGCGCGATCCAGTCATGGCCAATGGGCCGCACATCGACCGGAAGACCTGTGCGACAGATTGTGCCAAGCAGTCCGGGTACTCCCCCCTGAGCGCAGTGGTTCGCCACGTGTCAGGGATGTTCGGCTCCAGCTTGTTGCCACGATCGTCAACGCGGTCGAGCTCACCAACGATCTGGTGGAATGGCAAAGATCCAAGCCGGGTCTTGCGGTGAGCGGCGTGGAGGCAGTCATAGAATGTCCTGATCTTCTGCAACCCGGCCACAGCACCGGCCATGTGTGGGTGAACG
Source organism: Effrenium voratum (assembly GCA_963377175.1). Lineage (NCBI taxonomy): Eukaryota > Dinophyceae > Suessiales > Symbiodiniaceae > Effrenium > Effrenium voratum. Next base: position 230,520 of record CAUJNA010003482.1, read on the forward strand.
TGCCCCATCCTCCAGGCGGTTGCCAAAGCCATATCGAGGCCGGCACGAACCGCGGAGAGCTGGGAGTTGAGATCATATGCGTTCATGTACTCCGCCGTCCAGAAGACGTCATCCATAGGAATGACCTCGCCGTTCCTGGAGTCGACCATCCCGAGTCGGGTCCCGTCGTGCACCATCGCATCGCACCGCGCCCTGTTTGGGTACGAGTTGGAGTTCCCAAGCGGTTGCTTGGCTTTCCCAAAGATGCCGGTGTGGTGGTCGCCGGACTCGCCCTTTCGGGACACGAACTTGGAGTCGATCTGATCACGGATCTCCGGTGGGTACTCGGGGGGGACGATCGTTTCCATGACCTTTGTCCATTCGTCAGCCTCGGTTCTATCCGTGGCCTCCTTCCCGAAGTGAACATACTGGAACTGCTTGGGGCCATGCACGGTGCATTTGTCTGCATATGCGTGGGCCCAGTCAACCAGCGTGGCGCGTTTGGCCATTTCCCGCACCCCATGACGATCACTGGGGATGGCAGCGTTCAATGTCCTCGATTGATCACCCTGCTCCTTACTCACCTGGTCCGAGTTCCTCGCCTTGTTAGCGTAGCTGGCCACAATCGGCTCGAATTTTTTCTCTCGAGCTGCGATGTGGTGAAGTACGAACCTGTCGGGCCGGGTGAACGCCTCGTCGAGGGGAATCGATCCTCTCTTCGGTTCCGTGTCATCTCCATAGTAGTTGGGATTCCGCTCATCGGGCTCCTCAAGTCCGCCATGCACCGGATCCTTCGATTCCGTGGCGCCAGCTCGGACGACCCTGTGTCGGGACGATCTCCGCTGAGCTTTCCATGCCTCAAGCGTCTGGAAGGTCTCCTGCGAGTCGGGGTCATAATACTCGCCGTCGGGGGTAATGGTATACCCCTCGACGGAGATCCCCGTGTCTCCGGCGGAAGTGCGGGCATCGGGGTCCACCTCATCGAACTCCGAGAGATCCTCCTTTGTCGGAGGCCCCCCCGATGCAGTGCTCCCCCCTACTTCCATTGGCGCGTCAGGTTGGGTATCGACGCCTGATGCAGCAACATCCATCCTGTCAGGGGTCGCCACGAGGTCTTCGGCGTTCTCCACGTCAGCGCCTCTGGGACCAGCCGGTCTGGCCATGGTGGTGGGGTCGGTCGGTTCTGCCGGCTTGTTCTGATAGTTCAATCGGGCAAATGATACTTCAGCTATCCCGGCGTCCACCTCCATGTCATCACCATCCTTTTCTTCGACTGTGGGGAGCGTGGGGACGTCCTTCCTTTCAGTTCCCGCTGGCTTCTTCAGCTCCTCAGTCTTCTTCTTGGCCGCCGCTGCAGCCTTGCGAGATGCCTCAGGTGATGCGAGGCGCGGGAAGTTGCTCTCGTCCTTCCCGGGCGGAGTTAGCACAGACTTGGGCAATGGCCCTCCCCATCGGGGGGCCTTTGGCGGGTCAGCGGGCTCAGGAACCGGTGAACTTCCCCCGGAAGTGCGGACGCTCGGCGCCCGAGCGGGAGGTGCACCCTTGGTGGCCGTAGAGCCGGGATCCGGCGACTTGGCTGGCGTGCCGCCCTTTGCGGGCACGGATGGGACAGGGGCCTTGGGGACATTTCTAATGTCAATGGGCCCTTTCGCCTTGGCGGGCGATGCCTTCGGAGGCGAGATGGGGCGTTTCGGTGGCGACGTCGCCTTCGGCGCAGGACCTTTGGGCTCGGCCTGGCGGGCAGGAGTCTTTGCCACAGAGGGAGCCGCCGCCTGTGTGGGGGGCGTCACCGTAGGTGCCGCATCAGTCATCTCCACATCATGCGACTGACCAGAGCCGTCTGCCCCAGTGGCCTTCGCTGGCGGGGTGGTGGAGTAAGTTAGCGAATCATCCCATACCATGGTCTGGAGAATCTTTTCGGCCTTCACCTTCGCGTCCTCGTCGGGTGGGTACATAGTCTTTTTGTACAGCATCCCCAACGTTTTCGCAGCATTGGTAGCACTCATGACGCGGTGTAGCGTCCACGAGATATCCACCGCCGCGCTGGCGAGTGCCGGGAGCGCCACCGCAGTTCTGTACTTGTTCGCGGGGGCGCCGGAGCTGCCGACACAGTGGTCGCCCCAAAAGGCGAAATCTGCAGGAACCACGATCAGGTTCCTCTTCATCGCTGCCCTGATGAATGTCGTGATGGCACCGAGCATGTTGGTATTGCGAGTGGGCTGAAACCATGATGCAACCGAGATGAGGATCACCACATTCGATCCAGCCCTCCTCACGGACTCAAGCCTTTCCAGGGTGGTGTGGATGAGGGTCTGCGCGTTGCTCTTGACGACCGACACCTTCTTCTTCTCATCCCAATCGGCCAGATCATGGAGACGGGTCGCAAAAATGCAGGTGTCGTACACCATGGCCCCTCTCCCAACCGCTTTTTCGCGGTCATGAGCGAGCCGTGTGGCCTCTTCGATCATGTTGGCGATGGGGATGTGGTAATCACCCTCCTCATACGGGCAATGAAAATGGATCTTCGGAGTGGATCCCTTTCGCGGTCCGCTGTCAGTGGACCGGAGAATGTCCAGTTGCGCACCAAGCTCATCCTCTGTGATATAAGAGCCCTTCTTGCTCTTCCCGCGCGACGCAAAGCAGAGGTCGTAGAAGACAAGGACTTGGGCATTGGCCTTAATCGTCGGCTCCTCCAAGTACGTGGGAGGTCCCCAACCCGCTGCTATTGCGGCGAGGATTCCGGTGACACCGGTAGTGCTCATAGGCAGGAGGCCCTTCAACACCGACGGTATAGTCGGAACATCAGAGTCAATGCATGCGAGAGCAAACTCCGGGAACACGGTCAGGATCACGTTCCTGAACATTTGGTTTCCCCAACCGATCCACTCTTTTTCGAGGGCGTTCTGGTCGTACGTAGTCAGGTGAGAGGTCTTGGGCCTACTCAGCCTAGGGAGCATCTCACTCTCGGGGTTCGCGATCCACTCTTGTTTGTACCTCCCGATCATCTTCTCGATGTCCAGAAACATAGTAGACGGCGCCAGATGTTCATCCATGATGTAACCCGGGTATTTCGGGTATTCATTTTCGTGCGCAAACGGGATCGACGATCCAGCCTCTTGCACCTTCATAGCATACGTGTTGCTAACGAGGCGATGCCTGGCGAACTCCGGGCTGAACCCGCCGGTCTTTGTGGGGGTGCTAGGAGCAGCCAATCGCTCCAGCTCGCGCTTGGTCGCGCCGATCTCCCCGATAGCGTTAGGCTGGAAGAAGGCACGCTTCCTCCAGGAGAGCGATGGAGAGCAGGGGTTAACCTCAATGTAAGGGTTGAACCGTTGCAACTCCACATCTCCATTTGCGTAACAAGTGGAGAATCCCTCACCACCCGTGATCTTCTCCAGGTCGTGAGAAAACTTGATGGCGAGAGCAAAGATGGGTGCCCGAGCCAGCATGAGGCGCCGCGTCTTATCTCCGCGGGGGTTGTCACCGCTGGCCGCGTCCACAGGCAGCATGAAGGAAAGGTGAGCCCATACTCCTTGGCCATAGTGCGCCCACGAGGTGTATCCGAGCGCTTGGCTGTAGACCAGCGATGTCCAAATCCCGATTTTGTCCTCGGACTCTGAACTCACCACTTCTTCGTGGGCGAGGGAGGCCCAGAGGGAGAACTGGCTCAGTCCATGTGCCCAGAGCTTGTTCTCAATGCTCCCCTGCTGCCAATGGTTCCAATTAGGGGAATCGGCGTCAATGACGGACGAGAGAGAGGGCACGATCCAATATCCTTCGCCCGCCGTGATGCCGCAGTCGTGAGTCATGTTGGTCACCCCGGGAGTGGCGAGCCTCTCAACCTTGTCCCACAGGAAGAATTGGTCAAGCACGGTCGCAACCTTCAGTTCGGAGGTCATGTGCTCCGCAAATGCACCAAAACCGCCATACGCCTCCATGGACGGCAGATGATCGATCGATCTGCCAGTGGTCCTATCCTGACACATGTCGATGATTTCCTCCAAGGTTCTATCCTTGATGAGGGAAATGCCATCAACCACGATCTCTGGAGGAACGAACATAGCAAGAGGGCGCATCTGTAGCCACTTTCTCACTATGGAGGGCTCGTACTGGGTGAAGCTGCTGATGCCTCCCGTGTTTTGGGAGCGGCGCGGATCAGCCATGTCATAGCAGTCAGTTGTGAAGCCGACGTAGCTCCTGTACTGGTTCTGCTTGACCGCCATGTATTCAGTCCTCCAGTTCTTCTTCAACTCCCCGTCGGAGTTCGTGATGGACGAGGACCAACCTCCTCCGGATGGTCGACAGCAGGGATGTACTGCCGGGTCGACATCCGTCGCCTCATCAAGCCCGAGCGGCGCGATGTGGGCGTGGGGGAGGTAGTGGGTGGCAGAGCCTCGGATGGGGATCGCATCGCACAGGATTGCCGCGGCGGTCAGGGCATTGTGCTCAGTGGCGATGAAACCAGAATCCTTGAGCAGGGCGATTATGTTGGCCGCCCTTCCTCTTCGGTAGTTTAGGACCTTGGTCCTAACATCAGCAGGGAAGGAATCATATCCCTCGCATTTAACGAGACCATTGATCATAGTCTCCACCTGCTCGCCGGTGATCACGTCGCTCAAACGGGCAGCCTTTAAAGCCGCGCGACCGTTGAGCTTGGAAACCCAGCTGTTAAAGCTGTTCTGCATGATGTTGGCCACGGCCTTCACGCGGCCAGTGACAGGGTAGGGGAACCGCAGCGATGATGCGCTGGGAGGTGTGGGGAGGCTTTTCTCAGCCCCAGCCCTGGTGATTGATCCGCTCTCCACGGAAGCCATATCACGGAGCCCGCGTAGGAGAAGCGGAGGTTAGAGGTGGTCCAAGGCAGCCGCCGGCGGCGGTGCAGGAGGGCGATGGAGATCGCCGGTTGCCGCACCGCAGCGGTGCGTGAGGGTGATGAAGATCACCAGCAGCCGATCAGCCGCCGAGGCCGGGGTGGAAAGTCCGTCTAGGACACGTCACCCGGGCCAATGAATGATGCAGCAGCGGCCCAAATCGCAAGGCGGGGCGGCTAAGTGCAACACTCAGACTCACACAAATAGTGGGACTGAGGAGCTCAATAGGAATCAAAGGATGAATCGTACATAGCTCCATGATCGACAATACCATCAAGGACAAACAAAGAACAAGGCCCCGAGTGTAGGGGAGTCCCATATGGTCTGGAAGTGGTTGGAAGTGTGCATCGCATGCCGATGTGGACTTCCGAGGAAGTCGCGTTCAGCTGAGAGAGAGCCAAAAAGCGACATGTAAACGCTTTGGGGCATTCCGCACAACATGGCGATCACCGAGAGAGCCAAGGTCAGACATGGATCGACCACATTCAACCGAAAATTTCATTGAACATCTTTCCCATGCAGCATCGTGAAAAGAGAAGTTGTTCTTCCCGTTTCGAAGCGAAATAGAGCAGGGCACCTGGCGTAATCGATCATTAGTCCGTTTGTTCACGGCAACGTTAATGACAGTGGCGTGTCCGTAAGCTCCAATCTGACAACTGCAGAGATTAAATCTGTATAGGTCATGGTCATCAATAAATTGGCGGATTCTCTGAATACAGAGTCCGGGTAGGTCGCCACCAAAACCGATAACAATGTCAAATTCGTGAAGTATAGCATTCAGGGCAAAGGCAAGTGTAGAGGCAGTAAGCGCGTCGCACTTTTGTCGGAACCTCCTGATCTTGGACCAATCCCTTTTGCAGGAATCCGGGCATGAAGGAAAAATATTGAACACAGCAAAGTTATCTCTTTTTCCTTTTAATCCGGGATACGTAGAGATCCCTCCGGTGTCTCCATCATCGAGATCGATTTTAACAACTCTGTGCCCGCGCTGAGGGGGCAGGAGTGGTAATACGGATGAGTCAATGACGACGGTCAGGCGGTCATTCTCAGACGCCCTAATTTCGGTGATTGAAATCTTGCAATCCGAGATGTTGGCGTCATTGATGAAGGAGTTGAACTTCGAGTCATGATCGGATTCAATGCGAACCCCCCTGATTGGTGGAAGAGCAGGAGCGGCAGGGGGAAGATGCACGGGTTGGGTGGGATGGGAGAGATATGATTGCAGAAACCCCTGCTTGAACATCCCAAGGGTGTGGAGATTCTTGCTCCATACGGTCTTGTCGACGCACGCCTTTGTGAGGATGTCGGCTCCCTGATAGTCCGAAGGGCATGCAACGAAACGGAATATCTTGTCGTTGTATCGCTCATTGAGCCACGCGATGTCAACCCGTTGGGTACGCGACATGTATCGCATATTCGGGTTATTTCCGGTGACGATTATTCTGCATGCGGCTTCATTGTCCTCAAGGACGCTGATTGGTTGTGGGATCGAAGCGTCATATTTTATCTTGCACTTGCATACGATCGAGTCAGAAGAACCGCGACCGATGGCAAAGTGCCAGAGAGCGGCGAGCATCATGGCCTCTTTGGAAATGCCGTGATCAAGGGCGACAATTTCGGCCTCGGGAGTGGACTTCGATACGGAAGTTTGCTTTTTGCTCACGGCGGTGATGGGCATGTAGGTGCGAGGGCCAACGAGACATACGAGGACCCCGGATGTGCTTTTTGCGTCGGTTCGATCACCGGCGAGATCAGCATCGCAGTAGGTGACGACTTCGATCATGTCAGATCGATCGCCAACCCATCCATAGAGGTGCAATTCAATGGTGGAGTTGATGTACGACACGAGCCTATGAAGCTTCTTATCGCACAATTGGTTCCACTTGGTGATTCTGCTGGCCAGCGCTTGCACCGGTCGGATTAAATCATAGCGGCCCATTCGAGCACCATATAAGATTTTCATCAAGACCTGTGCAGCCGCGTCGCCTAGGACGCCAGGTTTGGCAGAGATGACTTCGATGTCTTCTTTTTGGTCAACAAGCCTGTCAAACTCCGGGTTTACCGGGTTCTCGTCAAATTCAGGCTTGCTTTCGTCGAGGAACGGAGTCTCAACAGTCTGAAGGGCCTTGGGAAACTTTGATTGGCAAAGCTCGAGGTAGCGCTCAACGCATGCTTGCATGAAGCAAGATTCGTTATATTTGATGAGGTTGATCTTAGCCTTGCCGCGACATGCGTCGGCAGCAGGCCTTCGGTCAGGCCCAAATCGCATCTCCGGTATAGGCTTTGAGGGAGGATGTCCAACCGTCCACGCAGTCCTCGGGTCGAAAGGCCCATCAACGGTGGCTGATCTGAATTCGTGTTCGCATCCGAGATATCTCTTGAGAGGACGGGGCTCCTCCATATTGATAACGGAGCCTATGAGTCTCCATCCTTCGGCGAGGTTAGCCGATGGGCCGCTTTGCTTGAAATCGTCAACATAGACAACGAGAAAGGTCTCAAGTGCAGGGTGACGAAAAACACTGGGCCAGTCAGGGATGGGTACAAATCCAACCTTTTTAAGTTGGGTCTCGCAGTGCTGCTCCCAGAAACCTCCAGCGTCAGGATGTCCATAAAGGGCAAGAACAAGGGGGCATACAGGGTCTTGCATGCCCTCCCATTCCTTTGGCCATTGGTCATGGGGAAGGCGTATCCAGGTCTTGGTTCCGCCGAGCAACGCCTGAGTATACGCGGATTCCCCGTCGCTGACTTCAAGCGAGTTTCCTGGCAAAAGCCCGTACGCATCAGCAACCTTTCCCGCCGCCATGGTGGCAGGGCACGAAGTGATTTCGGAAAATAGAGCCCAGGCATTGGACTCGTCCCTAACGTGGCATCCCTCGAAGACGACACGGCCCTTGAACTTCCTGTTCGGATCACCCTCTGCAAGCTCGTGATTCTTTTCGACGCATATGTCAAAGACACGACCGACATGAACCTTGGCCCCTTCTCGTTTAGCCTCAGCAGCGACGTCACGCCACTCACGCACCTTGGATTGGTCCCAGCAGCCGAGATCCCTAAGCTTCTTCCACTCCTTTTCTAGGGCGGCGAAGGCCTTGGGATCGAGCTTTGCCTCCTTTCGAGGCACAGGGCGTGCGACACAGGCACTGAACGGAGGGAGCCCGAGAAAAGGGCTGTGACCGGACTCATCAGCCCCACGAGGCATGGTAAACCACTCGGTGCTTCCGGTGGAGGACCACATATGTGATGGGAAAGTAGCGGACGCAGCGGGGGCACCTTTGTCGGTGCTACCGAATCCTTGCCCCCCTCTTTCGGAGGCATGCGGCTTCTGTACGCAAATGATGGGCTCAAGAATAGAGACGCGTTCAAGAATGAGCTGCGCGATTTTGTCTCCGTTCTTGATGATGAAGTCATTGCTTGAATGGTTGAAGACTACAATCTTGACCTCTCCGGTATAGTCAGGGTCAATGACACCGGCACCAATGTCAATCATGTGCTTGGCCGCAAGGCCAGAGCGGGGAGCTATTCTTCCGTAGACTCCTTTGGGAAGCGTGATGGCCAAGCCGGTCCCGATGGTGGCTTTGTCGCCAGCGGGAACTGTGAGATCATGGGCCGATTGGAAATCCAGACCAACACTTTCAGGAGTCCCGCGATTTGGGACAGCGACTCCTTCCCAAAGAGGGTGGATGTAGAGTGCATGGGGGTCTCTTCTCCACGTATTGCGGCTGTTGGGCTCGGCAACAGCAACAGGAATCGTGGATCTCTCAGTCCTCCCTTTGTACCAGGATTTGATGATGACCTGGCACATCTGCTTCGGGTAGAGGGCGGTGAGCGGAGTGAGGGACCCCTCAATCCTGGCGTGTACGAATCCCTTTTCGTGATGACATGTTCGGCCCCCGAGCGCGGCGGCAAGATCAGGTGAGTTCGTGGCGATCCTCCACTGCTTTCGGATGGGCACCCCGTTCTTGTCCTTCATTCCGAAGTCGCATCCGTCAATATTAACAGTGAGAATCTCAGGATCGTCGAGAAACTTTTTCATGAAGGGTTGAGACCATCCAAGGCAATGACGTGGCCATTCATAGGCAATTCGTCCGCCACCCTTTCGCACTTCACGAGAAACTCGAATGAAGGCCGCGAACATGACCTGGGACTGTCTCCGAGCGTCATTAAGCTCAGCGGCGAACTCGGGTCCGTACTGAGAGAGGTTAACGTATTGCCAAGTACTCCAAGGCCCACAGGGAATAGAAGACCAAAGATCGCACTTAGGATTCTTCCTAACGATCTCAATCAGCCTCCTAACATCTTTGCCTTTAAGGATATCAAAGGAGTCCTTGTGCACACGTATGGCATCTCCACCAAATTCAAACATAGTGGCGGAGAGTGAGGAATCGGCTTCGCATGCAAACTCAATTAATAGTGATTTATTGGATGTGGCTGGCGCGCCAGGGTGATCGTCGCCAGGTTTGGAGCGAGACTTCTCAACCTCTAGCTCCCTCTCAGTGCTGACATAGATCCTTCGCGCGGTGAGCGACATGGCACGCCAATCGTCGGACGAGATGGAGTTGGGTTTCCCCGTCCCGGTGTAGGGACGCTCTTTGCGCTTGGAGGACTGCGGATAATCAATGTCTTCCTTGCTTCCCGACACAACGTCCTCGCCGAGCGGCTTCTTGGGAGATGGACGCCTCCTTTTGGGCGCGCAGCCCTTGTCGAAAAGGATGGTAACCCCGGTCCAGAATTTGTGGGTTCTGACCCGATGGCCGCTGGCATACACATCACGGGAGTCGCGATAGACCTCGTCTCTGGAGTCGAGGAAGCTGCAATGAGTGATTCTGATATCGTCGAGATCAGCTTGGACCGGCCCCCCTGAAGGTAGAGGACGGGTGTCATCTCCAAAGAAGTCCTTTCTCGCCTTGACGTGGAATCGATGCCAGGACTTTTCTTCTTCGAAACGCACCCAGTAGTCATCCCTTTTGTCAGGGGAAGATTCATCGGAGATGTGAATATCAATGACGTCAGCCTCAGGAATACTGTCAGACTCAGCATTCTTTTGCCGATCTTGACGATCACCCTCATCGCCCCCATGGTCAAAGCGTCCCTCGTCAAAGCTGAAGGATCCGTCTTCACGGGGCAGGAATTTTTCGCTGGGGAGATCAGGGTTAGAGAGGCGATCATGCTTATATGATGCGATCTCTCGGGTTCGAGCCTCATATGCTTTCAGCAGAGGGAACACAAACGGCTCTTCAGCATCGTGGTAGATCTGTTTCACCTGGTGAATACTGGGTCTCACAACCCCAGCCTGAAAATGCTCGAGGTCAGCAACATAGTAGTCACCTTTCCATTTCCCTCCAGGTTCGAACCGATACCCGAGGAAAACACCAGGTTTGGCTACGGGTGCGAACTTGGGAGCCTTATAGTGATCGTGCTCTTCGCCAGGAACAGCGGGAGCGATACTAGATTCTTCCTCATCGAGGTCAGCGAGGGGGTCGTAGTCACAGTCACGCAGAGCTTCCTCGATTTCTGCTGGCGACATGGGTTCATAGTCATCGTCAGAAAGAGATGCGTCTTCTCTTTCGGTTTCGCCCCATTTCTCAAGAGCGTGGATGTCGACCTGAAAATAGGTTTCGCCGATCCAATCTTGCGATTGATCATCTCTAGGATCATTCAGGTTCCTCCACGTGGCTGACTGAACAGAGTCATTCTCACCGTTGAGATATTTAATGATGGTTAGAGTTTCGTCAGCGAGGAATTGAACGTCGATAGGGCAGTTGGATCCCCTTGGGTCGAAGAGCTTCTTCCTGGGTGTCCGGTGTATACGGATAACACACTCGTTCTCTTCGTCTTTGCTCCAATAGTCATCGTCGGCAGGCTTATTTCGATCTTCGGGGGCGTTTTTGATCCCCCCCTTTTCAACTCGACGCGGCTTGGGAGCGACGGGGAAGAAATCAACCAAGCAACCGAAGGGAAGAAGCTTGCCGTTGAAAGGAAGGGGGGCGTGTCTTTTAGACCACGCGCTTCCACCTCCCCGATTCTCGATGTTCCTAGCGACGGCAAAGTACTTTGTTGCGTAGGGCCACCATCGGGCTTCTAACCCGGCTTGACGTAAAAGCACACGTGCACCATGAAGGACTAATTTGACTTTGTTTTCAATGATGCCGTTGGTCTTTGGCATTCCCGGAGTAGACCATTCATGTATCCAGCGCAGTTCTTTGCAAGCACTGACAAGTTCTTTAGCTTGATCAGTGTGCATCATCTTGATGTCATTCTGAGGCCCTGCGAAGCGGTTGAAGGCATCAACGGTGTTAGCGTCGGAGCGGCTCATGACAGGCATGACATCAATCCACGAAGTGGCGAGATCATAGAACACGATGGCGTCGGCTTCGCCGTTGATCCCCCTGTCACGTAGCCCTCGCAGAACCATCGTGTCGGCGGTGACGAGGTCGCCAAAGTCTTCGGCCCCGTGACCAGCCGCGCCTTTCTTCCGGAACAGTCTAACATTCTCCATCTTGGCACGCTGGCAGTGCGAGCAAAAAGGGTTCTTGGGAAGATGAGTCATCATATGGCGGAGAGTCAAGGCATCAGCTTTCCAGTCTTCGGCGCTACGCAGAGGGCCGTGGCCTTCAAGTTCGACGGTTTCCTCAATTGGATCAGAGGCAGGAGGATCTGGGTCGGGCGAACTAGAATGACCTTCGGGAACAGAAGCAATGCCCTCTGTCCCCTTTTTGACGACATCTCCGGAAAGAGCAGAAGGAGCAGGAACAGCAGGGATGTCAGGGTACTGATTGGTCGCCGGAGAACTGAAATTGCAACGTGAGGCAGGTAAGTATGGGACATTGTTCAGCACGTCGAGCACAATTTCTTTGCCATTAGGTCCTTGAAGGACAGGAAGCTCACCCGCGGGCCAGGTGAACGTGTAACCTTGCTCCATACAGCGTTTGCCGATTGAGATGAGCGATGGCGTGTTCTGCATGACGTGGGCATCAATCACCTCGTCGATGTCCTGCATGTCAGCAGCAATGCTCCCGAGGGTCGATGCCGTGCCGTTGGCGGTCTGCAGGGCATGGGTACGTCCGGTTTTCTTCACCAGACTCTGTTCACCGGCACTAAGCTCGTTCAGTCCAACAAGGTCGATGGGGCAGCCTGTATCAGCAAGCCATCGGATTGATCGTTCGTGCCCTGGAGCCGATGGAGTGGAGGACATGCGCGATGCTCTATACATCATGCGCCGCCGAATCGGTTTGGACTCGAGGTATTCGCCCTCCTGATCAATTGCGACCTGCTCCTGCATGGAGAGTGCTCGGAGAATGGCCTTCTCACTTTGCCGCTCAATGGTGATCTTTGAAGCGTTCTTGAACTCCCCGGAGTGAGTATATGATGGATTCCTGGATTTCTGGGAAACATGAGAGATCTGTTTCATAAGATTATTATCGGAAACGACGATATACTCAATCATGGCGGAGTCATTGATCTGAACTGTTGGGCTGCTGTCGTCATTGTAGACGTTCGGTCGCATGGAGGCATTCCACGCGGCACGCTTAACAGGGTCAGTGTATGACCAAAAGGTAGTCTCTACGTCTCCGGTAAAACCGATAGGGCAGAACATCCTATTCCGCGAAGTGTGAGAAGTGATTGGAAGGTCCTGGATAACTGGTCCATCACGGATGGAAACGGTCCGCCTCCATGCCACATGCCGTAACTCGGGGCCCCCACCAGTGGGTCCCTGAAACATGCAAGCCCGGCGGTCGGTTCTAGACCACACTTGTGCATCAGCAGGGGGAAAGCGGCCGGGTGTCCTGTCAGAAAGGGCACCCGTCTGATCATCAGGTTCGCATTTTGTCGCTGGGCATGCGATGGAGACCCCCGGCGAGACCTGTGGGTAACGGCCCGCCCCTCTCAGAAACCCTCGTCAACCCCAGGTGCGGGACTGTCAATCCGCCCATCAGGATAGGGATTCGACGAGTCGCCCCCCTGCTCAGTAGCAGGGGCACCGGGCTTCCTAGGAAGCGGAGCTAGGTCAGGAGGGGGCTTCTCATGCTTGTACGTGCACTTGGGACGTGTGCATTTGCCGGCGTTTAGCCATTCTTGGCAGTACCCAGGATATATGGGACCGTCGTTATCACGGGGAGAATTCGGCTTCTCCTCATGGTGCGCAAAACGGCAGTCAGAGCCGCGCCTACACTGCCCCTTTTGCCAATCATGACAAACTCCAGGGGTGGCAGGATGCTCATGGCGGCGATCTCTTCCTGGAGAAGGGCGCTCCCTGCTATTCCGCCTGGGGTCGTCAGATCGCGTTTTTCCGCGATCGCGATCACTTGATCTCGCGTCCTCCGTCTTGCGAGTATCCCCAAACGGCGAAGGACGGCGCACCCCAGGAGCGGCGGCATTGGGGTTGCGATCAGCATGTGGAGATCGGGAGTACATTCGTTCCTTTATCTCGGAGACATTGTACCTCGTCCTCCACCTCGACACAGCGTTACGAGCGGCCCTCATGATCCAGTCGTAATTTTGCACGTCTGGATTGCGATCCCAGTGTTGCACATCAGGCATCAAGCATGGTGAGTGCCGAACTTGCTCAAAGAAAACATGCTGAAGAACATGATGATCAATCGGTGCGGTGATTCCGCCCAGGAGTCCTTCCCATTTGTCAAGGAATTTCTCAAGCTGAGGCTCGCCAGACCCGGCAGCTCTGCCGAGGGATAGGCGAAGAAGTTCATTCGTACGGATAGACTGACTCCCGACTTCATCAGGACGAAGATACTCAATGAGACAGAACAGGATCTGACGGCTTTTCAGCCTCGTCCCCCTTTTTACCTGAGCCTCTTCAGTCAGCCTGCTGATCTTGGCAACTATTGGTTTCGATGTGATGCACTTTCTCAGCGCAGCATTGAACCTATTGTCAAGGATCGGGTAGAGGCACTCCTCATCAAGTTCCTCTATTGCGCTGGCGTTCTCGACACTCATGACCCAAGACATGGCATATGGCGAGTCATAGCTGAATGCGTTGCTCACAATTTCTCTCGTGGAAATGATCCAGTCTCGCAACTCATGCGGTGCAGGCTCTTTTTCGAGCTCAATGTTAGCGCACTTGTTCGCCTCGGACGGCAACGAGGTTAAGGGTGGTCGAGTAGCCTGTCCAAAAACGTGAGGAGGTAAAACGCCATCTCGGCCAATGGATATGGCACATAGAGAGCAACTCCCGGATGATGGCGGGCAGCACGCGGCACATAATGAAGTGCGGCACAACGAACATGTTTGGAAGCATGGGGGCGTCCCGGGAATGCTGGTCTTGACATTGATGTTGCATCGAGGGCAGACCCTCTCCTCAGCGGAGGATCGGCGGAGATCGGGAGCTCCAATACCGCCGACACCACTGGCGCCATGCACACCCTTATCGAGTCCTGGTGGAAGAGAGAAGCCATTCGAACCGCCAGAGTTATTCTGTGCTCCCTGGTGATGCTGTGAATTCTGCTGATTTGTCACAGCAGCGTCAGATCCATATCTCCCGCGAATGATTCCCTGAGATGTTCCATGCTCGACCTGACCGGTGAAAACCCCCCCCGTAGGGGAACACCCAGGATATGTGTTGATGGTCCCCCTCGGAACTGCTCGTCCGACTACGGGCGAAGACATTGCCCTTGGTGGCATTGGCCCGGCAGCTCCGACGTTGGAACAGAAACCAGAATTCCCTTGGTGCGGTTCAGGACTCCGATGTGACGGATCTCCACGTGATGGCCCGGATCCAGGATCAGGAGCAGTGCCATCCTGCTGATTATGATCAGGAATGCAATCAGGTCCTCCAGGCCCCGCGCTGGGGCCGCGATGCTTAGTTTTCCCGTCGGGATCAGCTCTCAGACAACCGAGGCAAATAGGTCGAACACTCGACCCAAAACGACGTACATCGTCAGGCGAAGCGATGTGTTGATCGCAGTACTCGTCCTTGCATATGAGACACCTCACAAGTCCGTGTCTCCCCCCTCTTCCTCTGCATGCGCGGCATCCAGGAAACTGATCGCTGCACTTGAAACATGAGTTACAGTCATGGTCAAAGCAGTCTTCGCAGACTGACTTGCCGCAGCTTCGGCATGGATAGCGAGGTTCCCGATGCTGTGGATGCCCTGGCTCCTCATGAGCACACCTGGCCCGGTTATCAGGGGCAGCGCCGGCAGCCCGAGCAATGGCCCTCGCTCTAGAGGGATCCCTGCCGAAGATGGGGGCTGATGGTGATGGTGGGGGTGGCCCCGAAGGAGGTGGAGGTGGAGGTGGAGGAGGCCTCGCCGAGCTGACGGTGCGAGCATCACGAGGAGGAGAACCTCTAGGAGCCCTTCCCTGGGTTAAGGGATCTGTGTCTCCAGATTTCTCCCATGATCCCGTTCCGGCGGTCGAACCAGCGCCAGCACTTGAGGATCCGCAGGCAGCAAGAGGTTGCTCCCTCAATTCAGCGACCTGCATGTTGATCTCATTGACCCTCAGCACAAGCTTCATAAACTGCTCTTGCATGTC
The DNA here is from genome assembly GCA_963377175.1 of Effrenium voratum. NCBI lineage: Eukaryota > Dinophyceae > Suessiales > Symbiodiniaceae > Effrenium > Effrenium voratum. Next base: position 245,861 of record CAUJNA010003482.1, read on the forward strand.
CCTCGGATTGGGGCCTAAGCTTTTGTCATGAAGGTCCTTGACACATCTAGCAATGCGGGACAATTGAAGCTTGAATTCTTCCTGTTTCTGTGAGTTCTCATTGAGGGCTCCGGATACCTTATCACTGAACTGCTTCAGGTCGGTCGCAGGAACGAGATGCTGGATATACGTCTCGACGTTCCCACGGATGGTTCTTTCTCTTGAGATGGTTCCCTCAATGTCGATGACACTGCGAGAGTTCGCCTCAACTTCGTCTTTGATTTTCCGAACCTCAGCCTCAAGGGCCCCGATCTCAGAAAACCTAAGAAGCTGGACCTTGGCGTTCTCAAGTGATTCGGCCTGCTCGCGAAGTTCAGCAGCGGATATGACGATCGAGTTAGATCTCTCATCATACATCTTGAAACGCTCATTCATCTCCTTCTCGCTTCGGGCAACCCACTCGTGGAAATCACGGAACTTAGCCTCGTGTTTTGAGAGAGTTCCGGCAACGGCAGAGAAGGATGATTCAACCTTCTTCTCGAAGGCGTCAACACGGTTATTGATCTTCTTGATCTCACCGACGCAAGCGTTGATATCATCCCTACATGAACGAATCTCAGCTCTGCATCCCTGGATTTCGGCCTTGCACCCCTTGACCTCGTTATGGATCGCGAGAAGCAGTCGTTGAAGCTCAGATGCAACAGGATGGCCGCCACTTGTGGAAGCAGACGGAGCAGGACGACTATCAGCGTCATGATCTCCGCGGCTATTCTCTTCCCTGTCGGGAGTGCAGCCCGGAGTTCCGATTTGAAAGAATGCGGGGACAACGGAGTCGTTGACCGGTTGATTCGAAGGAAGCCCTCCATATCCAGGGGCAACAGTGCTAAGACCAGGTCTCCGATTCCTAGGCGTAGAGTTAATCCCGTCATCAGTCTCCTTCTCAGACATCGGGGCGTTGGAGCTGAGCCCAGACCCCGCAGAGTGTATAGGAACGTCAATAGGATCGTGATGAGCTGGGGGATTAGATCGCAGTCGTAGAGCAGCTTCACGTCTCTCGGGTGACTCAGAGCTCCTCTTTGTGGCTCGTGAGTCAGTGCCGGTTTGTCCCGACACATTATCAAATGATGATGATCCGCGAAGTTGAGCTTGATCTGAATTAGGTTGAGTGAGATCAAGCCGTTGAGCAACGTCACCATTGAGTGGCTTAGGGGAAAGTACTTTGGCAACGCGGCTCGGCGGGAGCGATGTAGTTCGTCTCTCTGGTGTGACCTCGGCCTCATCGATTACATCAAGGATCCCAGGAATGGTTTCATCATCTTCATTTCCTCTCCTGGGTGGCTGATGGAAGGGGATGTCGAGGAGGTCAAATGGAGTAGAGCCAATACCAGGTGTATCCTGCTCGGATCCATCGGTACGGTGGCTGGACTGCTCCTCGAGGTCGATGACGTCGGGGGCGGACTCTTTTCGAGTCTGACGCCGATTGAACGCCGCGAAGAGACCGGCATGGCTTCTTGACGAAGAGAAGGAAGGATTTGGGCCTGCTGTTTCGCGGCCCGCATCGATCGACTAGTACCTGATGTCCGATTTGGCGGATTTGAGCCCGCGTTGTAGCGGTTCGCATCCCGACCTCGGGTACCTGAGGAAAGCGGTGGATTCGGACCAGCGTTGTAGCGGTCCGCATTCCGGTCGCGGGTACCTGACAGGTGAGATGATATTGCATCAGGGATGAAGTCCATATCCGCCGGACTGGGGTGATCGTGAATGATGTCAATGTCGGATGAACCTGAGACGGGAGGAGGGCCAGCTATTTGCGGCCAATCCTCAATCGCCCGTTTGCCCACCTCGGGTTGGGCCGAACCTGCAACATGAGAAGGGGAGAAATCTTCAATGGGGTCATTTTCTCCATCATGAGGAAAACCCTGAGTAGGCTCATGCGACGGCAGGGCATCAAAGGATCTGTCAATTCGGGAAGGCTGAGACCTCCAATCAGCATCAAAAAGGGATTGAAAATCCAGATTCCCAACCGAAACGGGGGCACCCGAGTTAAAGTCGAGCCGACCGAAATCAGGCGGTGTAGCCTGCGATCCACTGCCGAGGAGTTGGTCAAACTGATCCCATGTAAGGGACCATGATTGAGCCGGCTCCGGATGAGCAGCATGATGGATAGCCCGGTCCTCGATCTGGAGCGCCACGAACGGAACAGTAGGCGAAATCGATGAGGGCACCTGATTTGGAGGAACCTCAGCCTCTTCTAGAGGGGGTCCGTCCTCGATCTGGAGCACTGCCGCCGGGATAGGGGCCTCCGCATCCTCATCAAACACAACCTGAGAAAGGATCCAATCGTCCGTGATCACCCCGGGATTGGGCTCTGCGCCCACCATCGGGGGAATGGGCCACAGCCGGCTGTCTAAGCCGGGGGCAGCAGGCGCGGCGTTGCCGCGAAGGGCGTTGGCCTCGTCGTCCACGAAGCCCGGCCCACGATGAGAAGCTCCGGGGGACGCCATTGCTCGTACAAGTAGGCGATGGGAGCAGGTAGCGGGTCACGTCCCGCAACCGGATCACCAGCCCCAGCTTCTAGCTGGTACGGCTGATAACCTGCGGTTTTGGGCGAACACGAAGTAGCCCAGGGAAGCAAATGAGCACAAAGTAGATCACGATGTACCCAAAGCACCCGGAAACACAACTCGGGTGAAGCTGTGGATGATGACCGGGTTGAGGAAGTGACGGTTGACAAAGGAGAAGTATGGGGAGGTTAGAAATCAAGTTGAAGAGGATTAAGTTCAATACCAAGCCCAAGTAGAACAGCGCGACTCACCGAGCACCTCCTACACCCAGCCGCCCGCGGCCCCGACCCTTTTCGGCTCGAGGACGAAGAAAGCTGCCAGTGAATGGCGCACGAGCGTGAGTCCTATTCCCACTTGACGGGAGGTAAAAACTTGAGCCAAACGGCCGTTCGGCCGTTTTGACATATGAAGAAACAACACGTGAACAAAACACAAAAGGAAAAGGGAAAGTTGGGTGGCACAGGAAAACAAAAAGGACCCTTTGACCAACATCTACCCAACAGTTGTTTGATCCTGTGACCCACTAACGTGGTGTTGTTGCTTTGAGGTTCAGGCAACCCTAAGCTCCTAAGCTTAAGTCATGAGGACTTTTGCCCACACTCTTGGCATGGACTCCAGGAGTATGGTTTCGAGGGGAATTCCCAGTATGGACCAAGCAGATATGGCTTTCCATTCGGGGTTCCTTTGTTGGAAAATGGCTGCAAGAGCTTGTCACTGGGTTCTCATCCCGACTATTTCGTTGGGATTTGCTCAAAGAGACTCGCAACCTATGTGCAACCATGGGGGTTCCTTTCCTCGCACACGCGCCTGACTTGGAGATCCAAAAACCCGTTGCGGAGAATGCGAGGGGTGTGGTGTTCCGAATGTGAGGTTGCTCACAACCATTGTTTTACCCGTACAGGATACGACTATTCAACTTGGGACAGGTTGCTCTCAGCACTTTTTGATCCGTCCAGAGTTGCTCTGTGTCCAAACTAGGCACCAATGGGTCTCAATTTGCAGCCGGGCGAGAACTATGAGCCTAAAGGTTTACCACAGATCGTTATACGTAGAGTTTGATATCAGTCCAAGTCCACCAGTAACTTGGGGCATGTCCCCTTAAGGCAATATTTCAACAGGATGGAGGTTGCCACAAATGAATACTACTTCATAATTAGACGGTCTAGACACATTAAGCTTCTTGTATGCCCCCCCCGCCGAACGAGCCTTGGACAAAATGTGCTCCCCAAGAGGACATGGTCAAATTTAGTAGGCCCGCTTGCCCTCTCCAGCTAGCAATAACAACAGACTGCCCGTAGTTTTGTCCGTTGCTCAAGGATCTTCTGGCTATGTCAAGACCCTCCCATGTGAATGGTTCGCCCTTTGGGCTTCCAAGAAACAAAGCCTCCCTACGCTTTCTCAGCTGCTTCTCAGGGAGTTTCCTGAGGTTTGCTCTTTGCCCATCCCATGGCTTGCCATGGTCGCAATCAAAATTGGTCAGTGGTCTACCCAGAATCATGTAAGAGCTAGGTGTAAAGGGAACACCTGAGTCACAATCAAAACCCGGTACGAAAATGGTCGACCCAGAACCATGTATGGAAAAAGTACCTTACCAACCTGCATCTACCCGGGTTTTGAGTGTGGCTCACGCGCTTTCAACCATTCCCGCCTGGCTTCACTGCGGTAGGGAGCGTGGCATATGAGACTGCCAGGGTCGTCTCGTCGCCCTGCGCGGGTGAAACGGGTTCAAGAGAGAGAGAGAGAGAGAGAGAGAGAGAGAGAGAGAGAGAGAGAGAGAGAGAGAGAGAGAGAGAGAGAGAGAAAAAGAGAGAGAGAGAGAGAGAGAGAGTGAGAGAGAGAGAGAGAGAGCCATGCCGGAGAGGGGCCTTGTGCCTGGACAAATTGGACACAACCTGCGTTTCAGCGGCTATTTGCCAAGCGTTCAGGCACCAAAGGGGCATGGGGAACAAGAATTCACCGAGCCTCAGGACACTTAGGTGGGCCGGAGCCACATTTACCTCCACACGAGCTTGCCATATGTTCATTCAAACTTCCTACCGGAGAAGACAGGGTTCCTGGCCGGACAAACTCACCTTGCATATGCCCAAATTGCCAAAAAGTGATGCTCGAAACTACCGAAAGAGGAAACCCTCTTTCAGGCCTCGGCCGTAGCTGGTTTGGGTTGGGGCCTTCTCAGGGTCCTTTCCGAGGGTCTTGCACCTCATATTTCAGGATTCCTTGTATGTTCCCTTGAAACATCACTCCACAAAAAGGAAGCTCATCTTAAACTGGCCCCAAGGGTGATCTTTCAATCAGCCAATGGGGACATATAAGGACCCTGATAAGCCCTGTTTTCTCAAGAAAGTCTTGAATCCATTTTTTTGCCCCTGGGCGAAAGGCAAAAACTGGGTTTCAAGGGTCACAGTGTTTGTTGGGAGCTGGGTTTCAAGGGCACCCCCCCCAACCAAACACAAACTCGACGGCACTGGCGGTCTGCGGTCTCAGAATCTTCATGCAGCTTCAGGGTCTGCCATGGCGAAAGCTCCGAATGCGGGTCATGGTCATGGTTGGACCTTTACTTGGGTTGACTAAAACCCACAAAAGAACTGGCATGATCATGCCCCAGTTCCTTCCACTCCTACTTGGATGTTCCATCCACTTAGTAAATAGGCTTTCACCATGGTTTTAAGTAGGCTAGGCACTGGTCACAGATCGCTCCCTGGAACCACAGCAATTCACTCACCCGGCCTCATGGTTCGACCTTTACACACCTTTAAGGTGACCAATTTATATTGGTTGCCGAAAACCCACCAAAAAACAACAACCTAGTATGATCATGCCCCAGTTCCCAGGGACGGGTCTTCTGACAGATCCATGAAACCCCGCCGCGCAGAAAGGCCTTGAAGTCGTAATCCGTGACCAGCTTCAGCTCCTGGCCCTCCTTCAGATCGATCTTGCCCCCCGCCAGTTCCTCCTGCGGTCTCCAATGACCCCTGGGCAGAAACTGGGCAGGCCCAAAGTGAAGCCACAGGACACAGAACTGGCGCTTCACAGCCTCGCGCTTTGGGCATCTTCAGGTTCAGAGCAATCGACGCCCCCAAAAAAAGTTCAGTTGCAAACACCAAACACAAGGGATGGAAACATGGTAAAGACCGCTGTGCAGGCTTGGGTTGGCCGTAGTCATTTCTGACATAGCATAAAGCACACGTTATGGCCATTCTGCATTTGTGCTAGTTGACCATATCTCCGAAACCTGAAAGAATGCAACCCCAAGTACAGTACCATCAGAACACAAGCCCGCTTCCCGGATCAGTGGAATCGCTTGCCAGGGGCAAGCTCCTGAGTGCGAGTCGCATCGCGACTTCACGTTAGTGTGGAGAGATTTTCGTTTCCAGCCTTGCCAAGCTCAGGGTTTCAAACAAAACCAGAACCTGCCAGGGCTACCAAATGGTGCCCTTACCAAGCTTGCTGGTGCTCAGCAAGGAATGAGGGAATGACCCCTATAAACCATCCCTTGTGGGTTCCCGTTCAGGGGACTGGGTTCATTCCCACATCCCCTACCCAGCCCCAGCAAGTAAGTGCCTGTTGTTTGGTCTTTGGAGCAGCTGGACAGCCGAATTGCCGTACGGCCATGGAGCTTGAGGGCTGCACACCCGTTGCCAAGGGATTTGATGGGTTGAAGGGTCGCCCGAACTGATGGTTTCGGTTTCCTTTCCCCTTAACAAAACCCTTCAAAGCCGTACCCAGCTCAAAACAGATATCTCATATCTCACAGTCAGAGAGAGAAAGAGAACCCTGCGGATCCCAGGTATAGCAAAAGCAGGCGCCATTTTCCTGATTCTTAAAAGCTGGTTCCCTTGGTTGCCTAGGGAAACTGGATCCACCGGGATGAACAGCAAAAGACACAGACTTTTGCTTAAGCTCCCCTGGATGTATTTTCCCAGTGATAGATTCCCTTTCAATCCAACAGGGGAAAACAAACATATTCCTGGGAACATGGGGGTTGATCAAAAGGTGCTTTATATGAAATGACCATTGGGAAAACCACTGAAAGGCCGGCATTTCCCACTAAATGGGAAAGTTACCCATGGTGATTTGGGGGCTAGGAATATTGATCGAACCCCACATGCAAGCAACCAGGACGAGAGCTTCACTTGCGCTTTGAGCAGTCCTTGAACCAGCCAGTGCGGATCTCGGGACCCTGCGCGACTTGAGCTTGCTCAGATTAACCTGTTGAACCCAAACGGTTGGGGGGTTCGCAAAATTGTCCCCTTGATGTTGACCCCAAATTAATAAATCCCAGTTTACTCGAGATGGGTGTCCCTGAATTTTTGATTTGCCATTTAGCGATTCCCAGAAGATCTAAGGCTGCAGCTCCCTATGGTTGCTGTGGCTCTACCCGTAAGAGAAGCCAATCCCCACGGACCGGAGCCTTGGTATCCAGCAGGACTCCCACCGGCTTGTCGGGAAGAGACTTGCATGCCTGAAGCATCCCCGAAACGGAACTTGGCTGGAATTAGGACCCCAGCAAACAATAATATGTTTCGCAAAAGGGAACCCCCAAAAAAGCAAAAACATAAAAAGGGGAACTAATTCTGGGGAGGTGCAAAGCTGCGTGTGAGGCCGCTGCTTCCCTTGTTGGGTCCAAAATCGGCAACTTGGGGAGTGGAGCCCATGAAACTTCCAAAATTTCGTGCATCTACCGCACCCTCCCACCCATCAACATGGTATCTTCCAACTGCTGTGAACAGCAAACTGAAGCTCCATGTTAGTTGGCGAGAGAGGCGTCCTTTCTTGACACATCCCTGCATGCATGCGGGGCACACACACACGTGATTCTGTCAGCTCAACAAGCTTGACTGAGCAGTGCTGGACAGAATTGTGAGAGATACATGCAGATTACTTTGCCGGCCTCGCGCACTCTTTGAACCGTTCGGCCATGACCCTGGCAGTGAAGCGACAGTTCACACGTCTCACTCAAGGATGCTGACCGCACTTTGCCACATCTATGCCACGCAGCTTACTATGCCACATGGACAACAATCCGAACCCACGCACGCGCGCGCACACACACACGCACACGCTTCAGTTGCCACCGGTCCTCATGGTCGCCGTGCGAAAAGTTCAAGCGGGCAATGTTCATGCCCTGGGCCTGGCATGTGCGACTGGGAGTCTCGGCCTGTCATCCGAATCAGGCAAGCAATGCTAGACACACCTACCAAGTATGTTCATCCTCACAGGGTACTTGAACTCTTTGTCAGTTGTGTTGCAAGTCTCAACTCTGTTCAGCAGTGCTCGTGAGTTGTGCAGACAGAGTTTCCCCCTTTCATACCACTTAGAGCAAACTCACCTAGGTGATGCTGCCACAGCCAAAAGTCGAATAGGGAGCCCTGGCAAAGGAAAGAAAGAACTTTTTGACAGGAAACCCCACTTCCAGCCAAGAGTCGATCAGCTTTTTCAGCATGTCGACTTCCCAGCAGCATGGGCCCATGGTGCAAATGATCTTGCACTTGCCTGGACTGAGCAAATCTGGCAAACGAAGCCTTTGGCACCAGCATTGTTAAAAGCAATGCCAGTTCCAGGGGTTAAAACCACTAGAGCGATATGTGTGACACCTCTGCACAGCCAGTCCATGCCAGTCCCATCACCTCGTCAAAAACCCTATCCCCCAAAGGCCAGTATTTTTTTGCTTTGCCTTATTATTTCCTGTCTTTTTTTTTTGGGGGGGGGGTTGACCATCTTAGAATGAACTCACTCAGCTCGCAGCGATTGAACGAATCCGGGTTCGTGCTCTCCAAGGACACCATGGAGGAGCGGATTTTCGGATCGTCCAGCAACCTCGACATGAAGCGATCGCGCGAGGCGACTTCCAACCAGGGTCTGAGCGCTCAAGAACCCAGCAGGAGTGGGTTGCGTAAGTGGGGTCTCAAAAGAACCTATCACAACCCAAATTGATCGGACCCTTTCTATAGGAAGTTGGATGACCTTTACGGCTTCTGCCCCAACTCAAAATACAATGTTTGGTTCTGATCTACATTTAGCAAACGCTAAGATACAACATCCGTTCAAACAAGATCCTCGCTTTGAAGTCGACCTTTGGCTGTTGACAAACAGCCCAGAAAGGTTGACACGATGCAGAATCAATCCCTCTTTCTAGACAGTGGCACGCATGGCAAAAGCCAAAAGCAAGAAATCACCCAAAACCACCGACGGTTTGCCTGATACAGCAGAAACTCACCGCGGCATCTCTTGCACAGCTGTAGGGACTCGCAAATGTCATGCCTGCGGATATGTCACATCTGTCCCCCCAAGTCAGAGTGGAAACACTGCCTGGGAAAGGAATGTCTAGGTCATGCCTGCACAGCAAATCACAATTGACGCCAACACATGATGCCAGTTTGCACTGCGTGGCATAGTATGATATGTGCTCACCTTGCCCGTTCTGCCTTCCCATTCTTCTTTTACAATGGGACCCTGCCCTTCTAGCACCTTTCTTAGCCAACAACACATCCGCAAACACTAAGATGATCCAACGTGGCCTGAACGAGGTCCGCATGGTCCGAACGCTCCCAGCCATATGCATAATGTCTCTTTCAGCAGAGGAGTACCACCAGGCCGGTATTTGCTTCGGGTGCTCGGTGCCTATCCACTAAACACGCACTTACCGACACAAAGCCTCGGTGATTGCACGCGTGCGCATTGCATGTTCGTTGCCTACGCAAATGCCTACGCAAGCTGCTTGCACGCTGCTTTTCTATCTCGAGCTTTGTAACTATGCCAAGTTGTTCATAGCCCGCTTGGGGCTTTGCAGTTTAAACTGTGATAAGCGAAGCGCACACTTTGGCAGCTCAAGCTCTGAAATCAGAACTTTTCAGTGCTTGAGGTGCAACATTTGGCAGAGGCAAACTGTGACGGGAAGCTTACCATAAGCAGCGGCAGTGGCCCGCCCGGAAAGGAACAACCAAATTCACGAAATGGGCCTCCTCAACCACTGCAAAATATGAAAGCTTCAGATCATGAGCCACTTTATATTTATGTTGTATCATCCAAGACTTGCCTACGGGGGAGGGGGCCGACACAAGACAAAAACTATATAATGTACTTGAAATGCACACGCGAGTCTACGCCCAGTTCCTTTCTGTATTCACCCTTTTGTCCCATTGCCCGGAACACAATACGGCAGTGCACTGGCGCAACAAAAACCATCCCACAGAGAGGATAACACAGTGGAACGCTCCAAACTACAACGTTGGCGGACTCATCTCTGAAGCGCACAGCACAGCACCAGTCCCCAAGGCAAGTACGCCCCTGAATGCTGCCTGGGCACATCGCATATTGCTGGTACATGGCTGGCGACGGGAAGGAAGCACCAAGATACAAAAGAATGCTACACAGACTCCTACAGAAGCTCGGGCAGGCGGCAAATATCGGCAAGTCATACCCTGGGTCTGCCTCAAAATGAGGGCAGCTCCCAACAGGGTTGGGTACCAACCAACCAAAAGGGGCTTCCAACTAAAAAGGACACACCCGCCATGTCGCAAACTTTTGGCATGTCCGCGCAACGAAGACCTACAAGCATTAAAACGACAACTTGCAAAAACAGCACTACTGCCATGACCAGTCGAAAACGAAACCAACAAGGAAACCGTCCATTTTGGGGCCGGGGGTGTTCTGCCGCAATGGGCTGTTTTCCTGTCCGCTTCTCTGCTGGTCTGTCCCCAGTCTGCGGAAAATTCTGGAGCTATCTGTTAAATCGACATGGCACCGGACAAGCTTCCAGCGCAAAGGAGGGATGTGGGTCCGCATTTCGGATTCATGTCGTGCAAGGTGTTGCAGTGATGGCCGCCCTTCAGTCAGCCGCAAGAAACCTTTGCACCTCTGTGCCTGCGCCCGTCTTTGCCCTCTCAAAATCACGGGACGACGACCTCAGCTTCGAGCGGGCCACGAGCGGAAGCAGCCAAACACGCGCCGATGCACCCTCCAGGGTCCAGGCCACCTTGAGGAGGTTGGAGTCTGGGCGGAAGAATTGAAATATGGCTGTGGGTCAAAACCCTGTACCCCTGGTGAACATCAAAACAGGTGGCAAATGGATGTGCATCCACCCCAAAATGGAGCCAGAGGTTATGCCCCATGGCCATATGACCGCAGCCCAAGAACGCCGCGACCTCAAAAAAGAACAACCCGGCCGCCTGGGTGGCTCCTTTGCACAGAAACCCACAGGGGAAGCCACTCCAGACTGCTTTTTCCCATGTTCAAAACCCAAGTGCTGTCCAACAAGCAGTCGTTGGTTGTTTGCGGGGTGCTGGCTATTCTGGAAGCCCCCGATTATAAGAAGCGGCTGCGTGCTGGCGTACAATGCAACGGGCCTGTGGATTCCTCCTTCTGGCCGTGCAGTGCGCACACATTGTCGCCAGACTCCACCATGCCGAACTCCTGCACAACGTGGCAACAAAAGGTGATGCTCAAATTACCCCAAAACGGGACATTATGCGGCTGTGTTTTTTAGTATACCACCTTCTTGGGGGTTGCTCTGAGGGGACACAAACAACACCAGCATCTTTGGGGTCCCCTATTTTGACATGTACTTATCCATGTCACATCATGTGTGCCAGGAGTTCCGAACGGGTGCCATGCATGCAAGTGCTCGATTCTCAAGTCTGGTTCTTGGAGGTCTGGATGCTTTGCCACAAATATAAGCTTCGCAAGGAGGTGCCAATTGTATGTGGTATGTAACCCAGACCCTTAGTGGTGAGGGGAAACATAGGCACTCTTTTTGTTGGCAGTGGGGCCTCCCTCCAAAAAAGCAAACGCCAGAACCTTCTTAGTGAGTAATCAGTTGACCAACCAACAGGTACGTTCAGCACTCAGATTTCAACTCAGGAAACGGCGCAATCCACCATTGGCTGGGTCCATGTGGGTGTGTCTTTGTTTAATGCCGCTTGTTTGTGGGTGAAGGAAAATCAAACAAATCCATGTTGGGACCTGGTCCCATCATTTTGAGACAAAACCTGGACCCATGTGCCAACTGATCCCTTTGCTTCCAGGTATTTCGCCACTATAGCAGGTATCACAGGGTGTCTTACAAGGTTTTACATGTCTTCCCTTGGTTACTACCAATTGACGTGGAACCTGACGTTCGGGGGCCCTGGAAGATCATTTTCCCTTAAATACAAATCTAAAGGGACCGGGTCCCTTGATCAGGCTCCAGGTGACAAAGGGTGGGAGGGTACCTTCTGTGGATGCACAGAATCCATTTCGCACCACGAAATGAAACCATGGTTGAAACCATAACGTGTGTTGGTATTTACAGGGGAATCGAATCATTTCCTACGGTAGCTGCAACAGGGATCCTTACATTGTACACCTGAACATTGCCTTGTCAATGGTGGTTTCCCTTACTTTGGTGGAAAACGCCATGTGTCAAATGGGCAAAATCTATCTTTTAAGGAGCCCTGAGCACCGGGAATCACCGCCCCAAAGGCACGGCTCCCGCCTTGGCTTTGGCCAAGGCCTTGGAGATCACCTGATCCGTGCCCTGGAAGGAGGCCGTGAGCACCGGCACCACCTAAGGAAGCCGTCTGAGCTGAGACGGAAATCCGTGCTGTGGGAAAAAATCGACGGGCCTGGGAGATGCTGCAACCAGTAGCTTTGCCAGGGAGCCAGCCAAAACCAAAAAGGACACCTATGCTTCAGAAATCCCACCCAAGTTTCAAGCATCTCATGTCAGACTTCAACTCTTACCCCTAAACCCTTTCTTCGCTCAGCCACATTTCCGGGTGTTGGACACTTTGGGATCCTTGGGAGACATGGGTGTGTTATTTTTGCGAGGGCGCTGTTTTTTGGCTTGTTCAAAGAGGCATCAAGGGAAAACATCCATTCTGGGGTGCCCCTATTTGAGACAACCCTCCTTTGTTTCTTGTCTTTTCTGGGGGTTCGCAAGTCGTCACTTGGGTTAGCCCTTTCCGGGGCGGGAGATTTGTGGGAAACGGATGGGCCTCACTTTGGGGGAGCTCCATATTTCCCATTTGAAGACAAGGGATGCAGGTAAGGGACTGCAGCGAGGCGCGAATATCCAAACTGTTGATTCTTAGCATGTTGGCGCACACTTTGAACTCGGTTGAAAACACCAGTTGCGCGAGGTTTTGATTGTGACTCATTTGCGGCTACTTTTGGGGCGTTGCGTTGAGGGAGGGCTTCCCAACAGAGACCCACCCTTTTTGGATTCCTTATTTTTTTGAGGGTACCCCTTTTTGAGGGAAACCAAAAGAAATCAACAAGAAACCCCTGTTGGGATTAGGTATATCTCTTTTTGAGGTACCCCGTTTTTGGTGGGTGGTTTTTGTTCGGGAAACCAAAACACCCTTACCATTTTTGCGGGCCCACCCCATTTTGGGACCATCCGGGGCCGGCACGCCACGTGTGGCCAGAAGCTGGCGGAGGGTCTGCTCGCTGGCCGTGATTGCCTCGGCGTCGTGCTTCTTGTCGTTGGGCGGCGTGCTCCCACTCACGTTTTAGCAGTCATCTATGGGTGGCTCGGCCTTTTATGATGGTACCCTTTTTGGGCTGGTTTTAAGGGGAAACAAAAGGAACACCACCAAATTTCAGGGTCAAATCCATTTCGCACTTGCGATTCGACCCCCCTTGCAAATACCAACGAATTAGTGGCTTCAACCATGGTTTTCAAGCGGTGCATGATTTCGCTCATCCACAGTATTAGCTACTCCCACTCACGTTTTGGCAGATATATTTACACGTGCTCGTATTTACTACCTTTCAAGGAGAGTGATATGGATCCTCGCTGCGAAAGGGTTTGAAACAGAGTTTCGGGAGAGAATAAACAGGCCCAATCCCACCAACAAGAAGAGACTGTTTAAGTCCCCCAGTCCCAAGGGCAAAGCGGTGCCCCCGGCTGGCACAAACAATGAACCAAAACAGGGTGCCTTTAACCAAAAGATGAATGAACCCAGCAAGGGCAGAGACAACCGAAAGCAAGCACAAAGCAGCAAACCAAGCAGGCAAACAATGCAGCGAAGCGAAGCGAGCAAGCAAAGCAAACCACTCCAACCAAACACCCGACCCACCTCCGGAGACACGACCGCCACCCCGGCAGCGACGGCTGCGACACAGCGCAGCCGGCGCGTAGAGCGACGCGATCGTTTTCCGACGAAATGGCGAGAATCAGTCGACGAGTGTAAAAGCTTGAGCCAAACGGCGCATTGGCCGTGGCATGGAAACATGCTATGATAAAACTACATGCCCCCAAAAACACCCCCCTCGACTGTACAAAGAGATGGAGTGAATTTGGAAAGGCGCATTGGCCATGTTGAAGTTGAAATGCAATAAACATGAACAACAAAGCCGATTAGGCTACCAGGGTTCGCGACCCCATACCCGGGCACTCATTGGTGCCCGGATCCCGCCACCACCCCGAATTACGGGTATGGGGCGGATTCGCGCCGGTAGCCAAATCAAACAAGAGAAAGCAAAAAGAAACAGAAACAAAGATTCAACTCCAGAATGGCAGGCATGAAATAAAATTACATTTGCAATGCAACCACAACGAACCGCAAGGTTCAAGTGGATTTAGTTCCTGAATTCATGATTTAGGCGCATTGGCCTACTGGTTGAAACATGGTGCTTTGACCACAAGACCTTGGTCTTTAAAGTAGCACCGTCTAGGCGCGCGATCACACAAAGACCTTCAGTAGGAACACCACCAGCTGCAATCAGCGGTTCAGGTCCGAGTAGGACTTCACCGGCAGCGGTGCAGCGCATCCGTGATCCTCACCGCAGCACCTTGATGAGTTCCATCTCCAGCAGCAGCAGCGGTGCTGGACGATGCTGACAACCAGCGGCCGTAGACACCGGCGAGGGTAACTGCCTTGCTGCGGCGACGCACACCTGACAGGTAATCGCCGCCAGCGCGAATAGCGCACAGCTGCGCATGCAGTTGAATTCTGGAATGGCGAATAGCCCAAACATAGAAATACTACAGGGAGCATTGTCCATTATGTGAATTCCGGAATGAAAGCACGCGCGCGTTGGCGCCGCTACGCAAAAGATGCAGACGGACACCAGGTATTACCGATGTCGTCCGCCGCCGTGCCGTCCCCTCCCCTTGTTGACGTTCCAGTCCCCAGGAGGAGGAGGCACGGTCTCGGCCAACTCATCATCCGCACCCCAGGTAGGGGTATGCGGCGAGTTCGGATTCTCGAACTCGCGTGGATCACCCTGCATGTGCGGCTGCCAACCCTGCTGCATTGTGCCAGGCCACATTTGCGGCATCATGCCAGCCATTGGCTGTTGCATGTACCCTCCCATTGGGAAAGCGGGGTACATCGGACTTGGGAACGGGAAAGGGGCTGCCTGAGCACCCTTGTATCCCGACCCGCGAGCATCAGGCTGATACCCGCCAGTGGGAGTTCTCGATCTGGCGGATCCGCCACGACCGAACTGCCCTTGTTGGTAGCCGTATTGGCCACCCTTGCCTTTGTACTGATCACCTTTGTGACCCTTTCCTGGGAACTGGTCACCCTTGTGACCTCCGCCCTTGGGCCAGGATTGTGCGGTCTCCCCTAGGAGTGGCTGCCCGCCTGTGGTGTTTCCCAACCGGCGGGTCAGCAAAGACAATGGCGCATTGGCCGTCGCGCCGCGACGCGGGGACCATGTCAACCTTATTGTCTTCGACATAAATGTATGCCTCAGCATACTCAATTGGGGCCGTGATGGATCCACCACTGGCCCGCAAAGAGTCGATATTCCAATCAAGAACAGTGGAAGCGTCGAAACTCGGATCTTCAGTATTGAAGTCCGTGAGGCGTCGCTCAGCCTGTACCAACGACATTATGATGTCCGCGCGTGAGGCGCCTAGGCCATACAGCGGAACCAAATACCCGTCCTCAATCCCGATGCGGTAGGCATCAAAGATATGCACAGAGAGGTAAAGGGCAAATGCTGAATTTAGACTGCCCTTTCTCGTCATATGACGACCCCATTGCGCCGCCTGTTGCGGGTGCTCGATTAAATATGCCATGACAGACATATTGTCGGGAATCGAGACGCCAGTGTTGCTCTCCTCGATGAGCAGCTGCTTCGCTACCCACCGCTCGAGAGCCTCATCACTCGCCCGCACACAAGCGTGAGTGTCCTTTGAGGTGACCTTTGCAACCTCCTGAAACGCAACTTGCACAATATCCGCATTGGGAATGTGCACAAGATGCGGCGCGCAGCGCAAACCGGTGATCATGCAGCTGACCACCTCGCGAATCGGGTTTACCGATGCCATGAGAGGGGCCCACGCGTCGGTCTCCCCTTCATGCCAGCTGCTGGGGCGGACTGCTTTGAGTTCGCTCAGCCAGATTGGCTGTCCATGCTTAACCAGAGCGCGGACGGTGCCTGGCACCCATTCACGATAGAAAATCGGCAGATGGCAACCATTGCATAGAATGGTGCCATACATGTTCAAATGCGCGCACCGAGGGCACCAGTAGTCATGCATGGGAGCATTGTCCCATGAAAAAGACACCCCTCTCCGCGGTCCCTGAACATTCAACTCACGGACCGCCCAGGGGCGGATGTATATTACATCCCCTTCCTGATGCAGATAGCATGCGCGCCAGAATGGCGCATGTATCTCTTCCCGCACGGCGATCAAACCGCGTCGGGTTTTGTAGATGCCGGCGGCTTCCTCGATGGCCATCCACTTTAGGTCAACGGCCACAACGACATGGCGCTTGTCCATGTACTTGACGCGGTCGTCAACATAAAATTCGCCCTCATTATTGGGGCTGGGCAACTTGAGGAAAGGCACCTTTGCGCCCTCCATCCCAATCATGATCTCCCCCCTGCAGACCTGCTCAGGTCGCATGGGGAAAACTGTGATGGCGAATTTGCCAGGCCTCCGGATGCACCTCG
This sequence comes from Effrenium voratum, assembly GCA_963377175.1. Classification (NCBI taxonomy): domain Eukaryota; class Dinophyceae; order Suessiales; family Symbiodiniaceae; genus Effrenium; species Effrenium voratum. The sequence continues at coordinate 262,297 of CAUJNA010003482.1, forward strand.
TTTTGAGGGCGGACCGATACTCGGCCATCGTCAGCAGCACGTATCCCGTATAAGGGACTTCTGCTGCTCCCATCGGCCTAAGCAAAGGCCCCATAGGCGTTCGGTCACGCAGTGCCCAACGCTTGAAAACTTTGAACGGCACGTCCCTCCCGATTAGGGTGGACCGCGCAAAAAGCACCTCATTCGGGCGCACACTCGTGCCATCTGTCCTCCAGACTGTCCGTATTAGGAGCTCGACTGGAGGGTACGATGGGCTTTCCTTTGCGAGAGCACCCGCCCAGGTCGCTACCTCGACACTCGTGCACTTGTGGATCCCGTATAGGGCCTCAAGTAGCGTTGAGATCAGAGTCATTGACATCCAACCTCCCAGAATGTCTGGAACCGTCCCAAACAAGAAGGGAGGCTGCTCACCGGGCTTCACGTTTAACCGCGTAGGGTCAGTGTTGCCCGACAAAACTTCTAGCAGCATTTGCGATTCCCTGGAGCTTCGTCCAACAAACGCCGACACATCCCTAATTTCGGGGAAAAAATGGAAGATGTCATTTCCGGCAGGACAGGCGATTCTGCCTGCTATCCCGCCCTGTGCATCAATCACAACCTCTTCACCCTCGTATGTGAGGTTGTAGGTGCTCGTAATCGGGCACACACCGGGCTTAGCCATCAGTGCCTCTTCCAACGACGCACCTGTCGGGAGGACGCCCTGTACATGCGACTTGGTACCTATGGGACCAGTACTCGCAGACATAAGCCGATAATTTTCGGCACGAAAGAATGGAAAAAGGTTCTTCATCCTTTCAATTTCTTCTTCAGTGGTGCGCCACGCCTTTGCCTCATAGTAAGGCGGCTCCTGCTTTGAGGGCACTAGGTCGCGGTCACCCATTGATGAGAATTTGTCCACATATGGGCCCATTCCATCATCGTCTACATAACTCTCGTGATCTTCATCCGAGACGTACTCCTTGGGCGGCTCGCCCAGAGCGTCCAGATCGACCTTACCAAGGTCGACCAACGCCGGAGAATCCAGGACTCTCTGGATCCTCATGAGCTCGTTCCTAAACTGCTCAAAGCCTCCGGCCTTGTCAATCACGGAGGTCGGCATTACGCCCTCCCATGATTCCGGAAACATGCACACGTTCGTAGGGGAAAACTCATCATCGGAAATATCCCGATCACGCTCCCGTACGTCGCTGATTAGCGTCACGTCCAACGAGCCGCCTAGGGCCTCGGGACGCGACGCCTTCGCCGGATGCGGCTTTGCGCTCTTTGACGCTACAGCAGCCTCATTGGCCGCTTTGTCCTTCTTCTCGTCACCCTTACTCCCCTCCTTGTCCACATCCATTTCGGATGGCTGTGCGCTCCCCCCTGCTCCGCCCATTGGCGGTTCAGAGGGTTGAACAGGGGATTCCTTGGTACGGGCTTTGCCGTAATAATGCCCTGGGATCTGCACGCTCCCAGTGGAGCCACCGCCAGCCTCTCTTGGACGCTTGGCGGTGTGTGTCGACCCAGTATGTGCAGCAGGAGCCGATCGCCTAGGAAGGCCCTTACTGGCCGACAGAGATGGAGGAGGTGGCTTCACTTTGGGAGCCGGTTCCGCCTTGGGCTCCGACTCCGGTTCAATTACGCAGGACTTGAGGTCGAAACTTTCAGACCTCAAAAGTCCCGCGCAATAGGAACGGAAAACGTCCTCAACTTCCCGAGCAAGGAACTCGGGATGATCATCCTCCCTCGGAGGTGTTCTCCAGCCGTCGTATCCATTGAGCAGATTCCTACCCACGATGTCATTGAATCGATACGTGCCCAAACCGGCATAGCGGTTGGCAGCCCGAAGAACATTACAAAATCTTTCGACCTTTTCGGTCGCCGCAATGGCCGCAGCCATCTGAGGGTGAATATACCCAGTTTCAATCATGCATCCTGCGGCTTCGCGCAAGCATGATCTTGCACGCCACAGATTCGCGGCGGCCTTGTAAAAGTCGCAGTATTCAACGTTCCACGTTGCGTCCTGCGCGCTGAGCTCATCTTCTCCGCTTTGGGAGTCGGGCAGAGTGAGCCCCAACCGGACCTCTCGACCGCGGAATACGTCGGCGGAGATCTGGTTCGAGTTCGGCTGATCCTCCAGCGGAGGACGGGGAACATATTGTTTCCCTGAGCCGACACTAGACTCATTTGCCGATTCCCTGTTTGGATGCCTCCCTTCGGTCTGCATCTGATTAAAACGTGCGACCAGGTCCGACCGAGGGCCAATCGACAATGGCCCAAGGTTCTCCTCAGCCCAATCAGCAAGCGCTTTGGCTCCCGCGTGATGAATTTCATCGGCATTCATCGTGTCAGACATAATGGCCTTTGACAGGAAATCCCAGTCGTACTCGCCGAAGCGACGATCAGTTGCTGAAGCATTGTCCAGCAGCTGGAAAAACTCATCCTCTGACAGGCCTTGCCACAGAGGTAGAGCGAGGGCATCCTCAATGGAATTAGCCTGAATAGGGTAAAGAAGGCGCCTTGGCCAGGCCCCGTTCCTCCACGCCGCCAACGCTGGCGGGTAACCTGCTCTCCGGAACAGGTAGTGCACTGCGATGCAGGCATCCGCGCTTTCAGCGGGCGCATAATATTCCGAATCCGGACCAGTTTCATGGTCTCCGGGTTCAGACGGATCATCGTCGCCATCGGGTGGATCGGGTCCACCATCCCCACCAGTCCCGCTCCCATCCATAGGATCGTCGCGGCCCGGGAGCTCATCGGCAGGGGAGGTAGGGGAATCTCCCTCCGCCCCATCGCCGTCCCCATCATTGTCTTCACCCGCAGCGCCTTGGCTGGGTGAAGCCCTTTTGGCCCCGCCTGCATCCGCAGGTTCGGGCTGTACATCCTGACCAACGGGTTTGGATGCTTCGGGATGGGAAGCCATCCCCATCGACGCATCGGTCGACAGGGACGGAGTGCTGTCTCCTGGTTGAGGATTATCCCCACCAGCGACATCTGGAACGCGGTCCCCACGCTTAGGTGGCGGCTCCGCCTGATTAGGCTTCGCCGGCTCAGACAAGCTAGCCGGGGGGCTCTTCACTGCCTTCCGCGGTGGAACCTCGGGCCGAGGGTGCGTGATCTCGCTATTCGCGGGAGCGCATCCCCCCGAACCCCCATCGGTCGGTGCGTCAGCACCTGCCGCTTTAGGCACGGGTGGGCCCGTGACCTCAGGTGCTTTGACCTCGGGTCCTTTAGCACAAGGAGCGGCACCCTTTGGCGGAGGGCCAGCGGCTGAAGACAGGCATGGCAACGACCCTCCCACCTTAGGTGGCGCGCAGCTGGGACCCCTTGCGGCCCCACCTCTCCATCTGTTAGCGGCTTCGCGCTTGGACAGGGATGGAAAGTCATCAGAGTATGCGTCCTTGGGAAGCTCGGGAGGATCAGGCTTAGCCTTCAACAACTGCTTCCCGGTAGCAGGCTTCAAATCTACTCTGTGGCCGCCTGTTTTAGACGGACCACCAGTCGTGGTCGGACTATACCCGCACGCCTGCGCTGGCTTTGCAGGTATTGTCCCCCTCTGATTGCCGCAAACAGCCGGCGAGAGACCGCGACTTGCGGCTGACTGGCCGAAATCGGCCATTGCTTGGCCCAGCCTCTGCCTCCCCGTTGCGGGCGGCGTCGAGGACCGGACGCGCTGAGCCATTGTCTGTGGCCCATTTCCCGCGTTGGGGCGAGGAGCAGACTGCTGCTCAGACGCTCTTGCATCGGCCGCGGCAGGCGCTTTGGCCGACGACACACGGCTTGTGGCGCATGGGCCACTCGACATCGTTCTAGGAGCAGAGATTACCTCCGCCCATGGCGCATCCTCAGATGAGGACCACCGGTCGACCGGTGTGAGGCCTGCCCCGACTCCGCACTGCTTCGCAGCGCTCAGATATGACTCCGATGGTTTCATCAGAAGCTCCTGTTCTACCAAGAAATCCAGAGCAAGGGCCAGGGCTTCCCGGACCTCGTCACTCATTGAGTACTCACGCCTCAGCAGACACACCAGGTCGGTGAACGCCGAGACAAGACCCATAAACTGGTGTCCGCCTCTCTCGAGACCGACAACGCCGCCGTTTAGGCTCTTCTTTGAGCAGCCGAACCACATCGCGTTGGATGGGTAGGCTGGGAAACCGGCGTCGCGGCACTTCATGAAAAACGTGGTTGCGACCTCCTGCATGGCTGTCCCATGCCAAACGATGCCCGGACCCGACAAGATTATCGTCGGTGCCTGGCTCCGGCCGCCCTTATTGGCGAACGCCTTCATGGCATCGATGTTTTCATCGATGATCCTACCCGCATCGGGGCTGGGACCATACGTGTTTTCGGACTTGCGCCATTCGGTCAGCCACAGGCATTTGGTAAAGATGATGAATATATCATCTTTAGCGCCCGCAGGAGCACCTGCATGTACCGGGTCAGCTAGTTTCTGGCTGACCACGGTACGGAGGAGCTCAGCTACTGAGGTCTCCTCCTCAACCTCCACGACCTCCAGCGCGTATTCGCCGGTTTTGGCCGGGAGCTTTGTCCGGATGGTCGTCCACTGCTCCTGAAGCTTTGCTTCAGTAATGGACTGACCCGCGCTGCCGGTAACCCAGTGTGAGGGTCCAACCAGCACCACAACACGAGATCCCTCTACACCTATGTAAGAGACCTTGTTTGGCTTGCATCCGCTTAGCAGCTCGGCGCATAGGCCAGCCGCAGCGGAGGGGTTGACGTATCCCAGCATTGTGAGAACGAACCCCAAATTGTCCGGCTCCTCGCAGCCGGCGTATTCCATCGCCGTCACGGGCCAAATCATGGAGATAATGTGAGCCCGGACATTGAACGCCCATGATTCCCACATCTCCCGCACAAGCTCATACGGTTGGCGGTCCTGACGATCAGGGTAGATGTTTCCGCTGATCGCGCTCATGAATTCACTGCATTGAGTGGCTGCGTTGGCAAGCAGCGCTACCGCGTGCCCTGGCACGTGGTACATGAGCTTTGCAGCCCCTGAAAAGGGGAGGCCGCCAGCCAATGGAAAGAATTTTCCTTCCGATGCGGGAACATAGTGCTCCCAGGTTTCGAACAGCGGGCAGCATCGTACCTCGCCGACATCGCGGATCTCCTGAGGAAAGAACTTAAAATCCACCTCGCCGCCGGGCTTGGCCGGGGGAACCGACGCCTCACGTGCCACCGACCCGGCGGGAATTTCCGCCCCAATGGTCAGCGCTACGCGGTTGGCGCCGTGACGTATCCATCCGACCTCTGCCGAATGAGGGTTTACCTCAAGCACAGGGTTCCAGAGGTGCGTGGCAGGGTTATGCGACAGCAAATTCCCCGCCACAGCCGACGTCCCTTCACCAATCGTCTCTTCTTTGAGAGCGATTGCCTCAACACGAACGCGGAATTGCCTTATCACGCGTTGGTGTGCAGGCCCCTTCTCAGTATGCTTGTACGCCTCGTGGGCGTTCTTACCGAGAGGGCGTAGCAAAAGTGCCAATCGGACGGTTACGCCCAGGCCAATATGGCTGAGACACGAGTAAAAACTCTCAAGGCAAACGGGCTTCGTCGATGTCCACACGCCTGTTAGCGCTTCGGCATCTCCGAGCGATGCAACGGCATTCCCATGGCCCAATATGTTCCATAGGGAAGAGAATTGGGTTCCATGAACCCATCTCTCGTGCATGCTGGCTGCATTGAGCTCTGTGCAGTGCCGCATCGGGAACACTAGATATCCGTCGCGCTCAAGCACAGGATCGCCGGCATGCCAATCCCCGATTTCCTTGCTCGGCATGGTAAGCGGCTTAGCGCGTTTCCAGTCAATCAGGTGAAATATGGTGGGGGCAATCCCAATCTCTTCCGTGAAGAAATCCACAAAATCATCATAGGAGGACCACACGGCCTCAATCTCCTTGCACATGGATCCTACTTCAAACGCATGTGCATTGACCGTTTGCATCTTTGTCAGCGCATCGGCCGAGATGCAGTAAACTGCCTTCATATACCCGACCACCGCCTTGGGTGGGGTACAGAGGGCAGTTGGGCGCTGGTATGCCCAGGCCTTGAACGCCTCCTCGGCTCCTGCCGGCTGTACATTCGAGGGCAAATCTCTCCTACCCTTTACAACGGCCGACTGCATGGCGCGAATAACATTTTTATTCGCCGCTTGGAAAAAGGTCTGCCAGCGTGAGTCGACCTTCGCCATCTCGTACAGCCAGTTCCCGCCTCGGGGAACCAGTGAAGGGGAAACGGCGGTAGACAATGTCATGTCAATCAGCGCGTTCCGAGTCGGCTCGCAGTGGAGCTCCGGCTCTCGCGGCATCGCCTCACAGATGATTATGGCAGCCGTGTAGACGCTTTGGTCACTCAGCTCCACTTCACCCAGAAGCATGGCCTGCAGAATACCAGCCACGCGTAGGCGGCGGTATTTCTTGAGAGCCGGGACGAAGGACTTGTCCTCAATCATGCTCGTGTCAAACCCTTCCAGTAGGTTGAAAATGCCGGAAAAAGCACCGATGACTTGAGGGTCTTTGACGCCTTCCTTGACCTGCACCAACTGCGTCTCAGCAGTGGTGCGACTACCGTACTGATCGGACTTTGCCGTCAAGTGCGGGTAACAAATCCTAAGGTTTTCCGATAGCCGAGTAGGCCTCTCATCGGACAGCGCATTGGCTGCGTTCTTCGCTCCGGCTGGGAGCGGACCCAAGGTGCAGGCGCTGTTCGGGTTCATGTAGACCGCCTGCTGCCGCGCCGCCAAAGAGGAACCTCTCGAGCGCGGGGCAGCGCCCGCCGCTCCGCTGGCCGCGGATGCAGCCGCTGCCATGGCGCGAGTTTGCGCCCGGGAAGCAGTAGGGTAACACCAACACAGAAATGAATAATCACTCAAAGGTGTGTAAACCTCGAGTGTCAACTGTATCAGTATGGAGGGGCAATTCCCCAGGTGTAGGACCGAATATGGTCATGCCTAACAATAAACGGTCGTGCATTGACAACGATCCCACTACACAACTGCATAGGAAACTGCAAAGCTATCCTATGAACATGCCCACCCGGGCGGAAACTAACACAAACACAAACCAGCTACTTGAGGCGAATGTGCCTGAACTAATGTCGCGAATTTGCGGTTGTTAGTGCAGCATGACTAATGCTGTAGTGAATAATGTCCATCAAGTCTATTCAACTCGAGACTGTTTGAAGAGCAGCGCGGGTCACATACTTTACAACTAAATCATGCACAAGAGGATCAACACGTGTAGTGCGATACATCCTGTTGCATTTGAAAACTGGGAAAGAGTTCACATGTCGTGAAATACAAATTAATGTCAATGCATGCACATGATCCTTATTTACAAGACATGAGCAATAGTGTACAACACGGCTATAGCGGTTTACGCCAAGCTTGACAAGAATATCGCGATTAGCAATCCAGGTATTCGGCTGTATGAAAATGCCTACAGAAAACTTCGTGTTCAGCGCGTGCTCAATTAAGTCGTTTAGACATGATTGGCACTGCTCTACCTGGTCACGTGCGCGCCTGATCTTGCTCCAATTCCCTCGCGTGGATGCATCGATCAAACTGCTATATCTACACAATAAAATGTTGGGTCTGGAGCCTTCAATTGTACCCCGTCTAGGGATAACAGGGCAAAGATTGGCCGGTCTAACAAAGTAGGTAAGCCATCTTCCAAACTGAGGTTCAGGCGTTATGCCAAGCTCAGAATCGACGAAAATGTTTCGCGCATCGCAAACATTTGATCGATCCTCAACTATGTCAAAAACCATGTAGCTGGATTCAGCTAGCTGGATGAACTTGTTGAAAAATGAATTTTGATCGGTTTCCATGCGTACCCCCCTAATTGGGGGGAGAACAGGTGCAGCAGGCTTTACGACAGGGAGGGTGGGATGGCTAATGAATTTCTCCAGGAATCCTGGATTAAACATTCCTAAAGTCTGCAAATTCCTACCCCATGTCACCTTATCTACGCACGCTTTGGTGAGAATGTCCGCGCCTTGGTAATGCGATGGACATGCTACGAAACGAAAAATCTGTTCATTGTAGACTTCATTGAGCCAACTAATGTCGATTCGCTGAGTACGCGACATATATCGCATGTTTGGGTTGTTCCCAGTGATAATGATGCGGCATGCGGCCTCATTATCTTCCATACAATTCACCGTGACAGGCTTACCGGTGCCTTGACCGATAGCAAACTGCCAAAGCTGTGCAAGTGGCATGCCTTCCTTGGCCACGCCATGATCTAGTGCAACGATCTCCGCTTCGGGAGTCGATTTGGATACCGAAGTTTGCTTCTTGCTAACTGCGGTAATGGGAACATATGTCCTTGGGCCGACAAGGCAAATAAGGACACCAGATGTACTCTTGGAATCGGTACGATCTCCAGCGAGATCGGCATCGCAGTAAGCGACGATTTCAATGTCACTAGGCTTATCACAGACCCACCCGTATAGGTGTAGGTCTAGCGTTGAGTTGATATAGGAAACAATCCTATGAAGCTTCTTGTCGCACAGTCGATTCCACTTAGTGATTCGACTGGCCAACGCCTGTACAGGTCTAATTAGGTCGTATCGACCCATCCTAGCACCATACAAAATTTTCATGAGAACTGCAGCTGCCGCGTCGCCTAGGACACCGGGCTGTTCAGCAATCACGTCTGTTGGGCAAGGAGATGGCTGCCCAAACAGCTGATCTACTTCCGGGTTGATGGGATTCTCATCAAATTCCGGTTTACTTTCATCCAGAAAAGGCGTCTCAGCCTTCACCAGAGGTCTAGGGTACTTGGGGAGGCATAGCTCCTTGTACCTGTCAACGCATGCTTCCATGAAGCACGCTTCGTTATATTTGATGATCTTCACCCGAGCCGGGTCGAATTTGACCTCGTCAGCTCGAAGTCGTTTCTCTCCGAAACGAATGTCAGGCATCTCTTTGGATGGTGGATGATCCACAGTCCAGGCAGTACGAGGGTCGAAGAAACCCTGTACATCTGCTGCAGCAAACTCATGCTCGCAGCCCAGATACCGCTTGAGGGTACCCGGCGGTTCCATTGTAATTACCCGACCAATGAGGTCCCATCCGATCGATAGGTTAGCGGATGGGCCACCCATCTTGAAATCATCAACATAAACCACAAGAAAAAGCTTATACTTAGGGTGATAAAACACACTCGGCCATTCCGGGACACGGATAAATCCGACCTCAATAAGCCTTGCTTCGCAATGCTTTTCCCAGAACGTGCCGGCATCAGGATGCCCGTATAGGGCAAGGATCAATGGACAGACCGGATCGTCATAGCCAGCATCAACCCAGGCTTGCGGCCATTGATCCTTAGGAATACGCACCCATGTCGTGGGACCCAGCAGCTTAGCTTGGGTATAGGCGGATTCGCCATCACTGACTTGTAGTGCGTGACCAGGCAACATACCATATGCATCACACATCTTGCCTGCGGCCATTGTTGCCGGGCATGAGGTAGCTTCGGAAAACATGGCCCAGTGATTTGACTGGTCCCTCACAAAGCATCCCTCAAACACTACTCTCCCTTTGTACTTCCTATTAGGATCATCCTCAGGGAGTTCATGATTCTTTTCCACACATATGTCAAAAATTCTTCCTACATGGACAGTCTTGCCGTTTGCTCGCGCTTCGGCAGCAACTTTCTTCCACTCTCTAACCTTCGACTCATCCCAACATCCCAGCTTTCGGAGCTTTGTCCACTCCTTGAGGAGAGCTGCACGCGCTTTGTCGTTACCAGCTTGCTCCTTCTTCGTCACAGGCCTTGCTACACAGGCGTAAAAAGTTGGTATGCCCTGTAGGTTGGGTTGATGCCCCGAAGCCTTGTTCGATCTGGGCATTGGCGGAACAGGATCTCCATTTAACCCTATGGCGGGACCAGCAGGGTACCCGCCGGTACTGCCGAAGCCATTAACCCCCCTGACGGTCACGTCGGGTTGTTTGACAGTGATCTTAGCATCAACAATCATGACTTTCTCGAGTGTGAGTTGAGCGATCCTGTCTCCAGGTCGAACTCGAAACTCATAGTCAGAGTGATTAAAAAGCATCACTCCCACTTCTCCTGAGAAATCAGGGTCAATTACTCCTGCACCTACGTCTAGCATGTGCTTGACTGCCAGACCTGATCTCGGTGCGATGCGGCCGTAAACTCCGCTTGGGAAAGTAAAGGCGCATCCAGTTTGCACAAGAGCACTTCCCTTAGCGGGAACGATGATTTCATCGCACGAGCTTAAATCTAAGCCCGCAGAGCCCGGCGTTTGCCGAGTAGGGAGAGTTGCATAACTGTTCAGCATGTGGACGAGCAATGCATCCTTGTCTCGCCTCCATGCACAAGGATCAGCCTCCGTTACCTCAACAGGCGCAGCAGGAGAGTCGTCCTCCTTGCTTAAGGTAGCAGGGGCAGCCGCATAGGGCTTATGCCCGTAAAGACCTTTAATTACGGCTTTACACATCCCAATAGGATATCGCGCGGTCAAGGGCGTAAGGCTTCCCTCGATCCTGGCGTGGGGGTAGCCTATTTCATGGCTACACGTGCGCCCTCGTAGCTCGTTGGCTAGTTCAGGGCAAGAAGTGGCGATCCGCCACTGCTTCCTGATGGGAACACCATCGGACGTTTGCATTCCAAAGTCGCAACCGTCAACATCGACACACCTGATGTCGGGATCGTCGATTAGACGCCTCATGAATGGCTGTTTCCAACCAAGGCAATGCCTCGGCCACTCGAAAGCTATTCTACCTCCCTTAAAACGCACGCGTTTGGCGACACGAAGGAAAGCAGCAAACATGACCATCGACGTTCGTCTAGCTTCGTTGAGCTCTACAGCGAACTCGGGACCGTACTGGGACAAGTTAACATACTGCCAAGTACTCCACGGTCCGCACGGGATCGAGCCCCATAAGTCACAACCAGGATTCTGATCGACTATCTCAATCAATCTGGTCATATCCTTATTCTTTAAAATGTCGAACGACTCCTTGTGTACGCGAATCGCGTCACCCCCTTGTTCCAGCATTGTGGCGGAGAGCTTAGAGTCAGGTTCGCATGCAAATTCTATCAACAATCTCCGCTTTATCAAAGCGGGTCCAGCTGGTTTGGAGGGTGCGGCTTCGCCAGCACGCGCTCGTTTCAGAGCTTCCTCTCTTTCAGCCTCGATGTATATCCTTCGCATACCGACGGACATACCTTTCCAGTCAGTAGAAGAAATGGAGTTGGGTTTACCAGATCCAGAATAGGACCTCTCCTTCCTTCCCTCCTTCTGCTCATAATCAAGCTCATCACCGTGTAAGGTGTGGGCTTTAGGCTCACCTGCGTCGAGGTCTTTGACTTTGTCTAGCCTATTTTTAAACTTGTTTAGAGTGACCCTCGGAGCCCTAGAAGGAGCATGCCCTTTATCATACAGAATGGTCACGCCAGTCCAGAACTTTTGAGTTCTGACTCGATGTCCAGGGTTCAGGATTCTCCTGTCATCACGAATACACTGCTGCGTAGAGTCAATGTACTTCAGATGAGTCACACGATAATCATCCACATCCGCTTGAGACGGGCCTCCAGGAGGCAGTGGAGATCTATCATCCCCGAAAAAGGCTTGCCTAGCATCGACATGGTGCCTGTGCCAGGATTTGGACTCTTCGTCACGCACCCAGTGGTCCCTTTCAGGAGCATCAGCAGGTGCTTCAGAGTCAACAACAGGATCATTACTGTCATCGTTAGGATGATCAGTACCCGGACCAACGGCATCGAGCTTGCTGTCCGGTTGAGTGGGAGCATCCGCTTTGGGAAGACCCTTTCCTTCTCCAGTATCTAGGAGCTGGACCTCCCTAGTCAGACGTTCATAGGCGGCCAACATGGGAAAAACGTATCCCTCTTCGGGGTTCCGCCAAATTCTTTTGACTTGATAAACACTGGGTCGGGAAAATCCGTTCCTAAAGTGTTCAAGATCGGCAACGTAGTAGTCGCCCTTCCACTGGCCACCGGGCTCTAATCTATAACCCAGGAAAATTCCAGGCTTTGACACTGGCCCGAATTTGGGCGCTTTAGATGCAGGGTCAATTTTCTGTGCCGGCATAGCGGGCACGTTGCTGTACTCGTCCTCTCCGTGATCGGACGGCCCTGAATCATCAGCTAGTTCATCATCTCCTTCGGGCTCGTAATCAGAGTCCTCAAGAGGGTCAAACTCTTTTGGTTTTACAGTGAAATATGTCTCGCCAGTCCACGGAGCTTTTAGCTCCTTGGTGGAATCCGGACCGTATCTCCAGTCAACGGAGTGAATCATTTCTCCGTTTTCCTCATCGTACTGAACCCATGTGTCACGGTCAGCGGTGAGACGAATATGCTCGATTGGAGCGTCAACGCTGTCAGCTTTGAACAGCTTGGTCCTTGGTTCAATGTGCACTCTGACGAGTTTGCCAGATTCTTCATCGAAGATCCAGTGGTCGTTTGTAGGAACTTCATCAGCTTTGTGATGTTCGTCCCGTTCGGAGGCGTTTTTGAGCCCCCCCTTTTCGAGCCTACGCGGTTTTGGCGCGATGGGCTTGAAATCAACAAGACATCCGAATGGGATGAGTTGACCGGGAAAATCCCTGTCATCGTTTCTCTTCCCCCATGCGGTTCCTTCACCTCGATTTTCGAGATTTCTGGCCGCGCAAAATGCGCGAACGGCAAATGGCCACCATTTGGGCGATAAGCCGGCTTGTCTGAGGAGTACTCTTGCTCCATGCAGAACTAACTTCACTTTGTTTTCAATGATGCCATTCGTCTTTGGCATTCCGGGTGTGGACATGTGGTGCACCCAAGCCATTCGGCGAGTAGCCGCAAGAAACTCTCTAGCTTGGTCCGAGTATAACAGACCAATCTTGGGTTCGGGACCCATGAACTTGTGAAAGGCTTCTACCGTATTAGGTACAGAGCGACTAAAAACAGGGAGTACATCTATGTACTTGGTCGCAAGATCGTAAAACACGACTGCGTCCGTTTCACCATTCACACCACGGTCCTTTAAACCGTGTAACACCATCGTGTCGACAGTGACAATATCGCCGAATTTCGTGCATTCATGCGCGTCGGCACCGCCCCGGCGGTGCAAACGCACGTTCTCCATCTTTGCGCGTTGGCAATGTGGGCAAAAAGGATTCTTTGGCAAGTGAGACATCATGTGTTGAAGCGTCTTAGCTTCAGCACGTAACTGGGCTTCGGTCCTGTGGCCCTCAGGGTGTTTCATTTCAGCAACTTCACCCCCCTCGTCAGGCGCGTCGGCCTCAGAGGGAGCTGCAGGGTACAGTGAATCGTTCATGGCAATTACTGGACCGGGCATTGCCGGTATCGCAGGACATGCATCTAAATTCGGGGCTCCAAACATAACCGGCCCTTTAGGCAGGTATGGGACGTTGTTTATAACGTCGAGCCTAACAGTTCTCCCGGATGGACAGATGAGAACAGGCGTTTCAAAAGCATCCCACCGGAAACTGTATCCAAAATCCACGCACCTACGCCCTATCGATACAATCGAGGGTGTATTACCCATGACGAAGGCTTCAATATCCTCGTCAAGTGACTCAACAGTTGCATCAACTCTACCTTGAGTCCCAGCAACACCATTTGCGGTTTGCAAGGAATGTTGAGTTCGTCCATTCTTGATGAGGCGATGATCCTGCGCGGGAATGTCGTGCATCCCGACCAAGTCGAACGGACACCCAGTGTCAGCAAGCCACCGGATTTCGATTTGAGGGCCAGGCATAGCAGGCATCTGATCAGGAACATTTTCCCTGATCATTCGAGGGCGACGAGCCCACCTATTATCAGGCACATACTCACCTAATTGCAACTGTACAATCTGTCTAGTAGTGGCAGCTAGGATTCTAGCATTCTCCTCGGACATCGCAATCACCTCGGGAGGTTGACGCAACCTATCCGGGTGAATGGGGTGAGAATGCGACCGCCGATTCATGATCGGCCTAGGCTCGTCACGAGTCCTTATATTCTCAACTTGCTGAATTTCAGCATTGTCATTGAAATTCAGCCTGTGAGCAGTGAGCTTAATCCTCACTGCCTTTGCGAGCTCAGAGTTATACTGGCCGCATTTACCGGGCAAGTAATAGAAATCCGTCCTAATGTCAATTGGCCCAGGAATCCGTCTGAATAAAGCGGATTTACGAGTCGGTACACTCAAATCGACATCATCAATCAGAGCGTTGTCCGAGAGACGAATCGTTCGTCTGCGAATTACAGCTCTGATATTCGGACCACCCGGACACGTGCCTTGCAGTGTACGAGCGCCAATAGTGGTCACAGACCACTCCATTGTCCCTTCGGGGCGTTGAAACCGAGCTCTATACTCTTCAAATGCCTTGGCTATGGGATGAGCAGGGCAGGCAACAAGCCCTATAGCCTGAGGGTGACGGCCCGCCCCTCTCAAAAACCCGCTGACAAATCAGGGGCAGGACTATATGTCCTGTCGTCAGCAGTGGTAGTAGGTTCAGCAGACTCGGGTTGCGCATCGGCAGACTCGGTCGCTGGGGCCGCAGTGTGTTGCTTCGCTTCTTTCAGCAAATGCTCAGGTGGCTTTGCATGCTTGTAATCACACTTATCCCTCATGCACTTTCCATAGGCAACCCATTGGGCGCAATACCCTGGAATCAGGGGAGGACGCTCCTTGCGTTTAGCATCGGAACTCCCAGTTCTCGTGTGTGCGAATTTGCACTCTTGCCCGCGCGAACAGTATCCACGCGCGAAGTCCCTACATGCATCAATCGCAGGAGCGCCGGGCGACGTAGATCTGGGCCTCCTCGGGGGCTCGCCCCTAGGGCTAGGCGTACGCCGCTTGTCCTGCTCCCGATTCCTGGGAGAGTACCTGTCCCTTCGATGAGGACTAGGGGTGTTACCAGTCCTCTTTCTCGGATCGCTAGGAGGCCGATTAGGCCTATGGGAATCTCCAAACGGAGATCGTCTCCTAACAGGAGGACCAGGAGCACCAGGTTTCTGGGCTCTGTCCCTGGACTGAGATCGCTCATAAAAGTCTTTGTGCATATTGACCTGATTCTTACGAACCCTCCAACGGTCAATTTCGTTCTTGCAACGAGCACGAAGCCATTCATAGCTACAAACATCAGGGTTGGATATGTTCCTATCCCATTCCCTGATATCATGGGCCAAACAGTTGAGGTGTCTAACCTTCTCACTGAATAGCGACCGCTTTACCTGTTCGGTCAGCGGTTCATCGAGACCCGCAAGGATGTGATCCCACTTCGCGATGAACCTTTCAAGTCGCTCCTCTTCAGTATAGAAAGATGATGTACTGCATCGTAAGTTTGAGAGCTCAATTATCCTGAACGATTGCTCTCCGATATTCGCAGTCCTTAAGTGGTCGTATAAGAGCCACAGGATCTGCCTACTCTTGATGCGATTGTTGGAGCGTTGAGCGGCTTCGGTGAGACGATTAATCTTATCGATGATCGCAACAGTCTTGATGCACTTCCGAATGGCTGCATTGAACCTGGCTTCGAGGATGTGGTACTTACATTCCCCATCCAGTTCATCAAAGGTCTTTGCCTTCTCGACTTCAGTTAGCCAATTGATGACGTAAAGTCCATCATAGCTGTAGGCATTGCTAACAGCTTCCTTCATATTGGCTATCCATACCCTCAGCCCAGCCGCGTCGGGCTCTGGCGGGAGGTCTATGGGAATGCACTTAGTCGCAGCTGTACAGTTCGGATCATGGTGGCTACCGTACCCGCCGCCACCAGTTCCGAAAAGATGCTGTGGAACCTGAGAACTACCGATTGACAATGCACATACAGGACAAAGGCGTGTAGCCTTCGGAATGCAAATCTCACATGCCCTTTTCATGCATATTTTACATTCCTCAATTTTGCTGGGGTCAGGAATATCCCGATCACACATCCGACATTTCTTGTCAGGAGGATCGGGGCCACGCATGGTCGGCGGCTCAAGGCCCGAAGGATCCTTCGGCCTTGTACCGTTGGGATCAAATCCTGGATAATATCCGGTTTCACGTTTATCCAGGGGCACGGATTGCGTAGCCTTCGGAGGACTCTGAAGGTTAGCCGCGTTGGGTTGACCTCCATTTGGGGTATCACGGAATCTGTCAACGGGTGGCCGCAGAGGCGGCGAGAACGACCGCGTCGGGTTCGTCTCAGGTACGCCTCCAGGCGATCTATTCCTGACACGGTTACCATCGGGATCCCTTCTTCTCCTAGTCTCGTCCCTAAGGCACGCAAGACAACAGGGACCCTGGACAAATCCAAATCTCCTGTAGTCATCCTGCCCAGCAGAATGTCTGGTGCAGTAGTAGGTCTTACAAAACTGACACTCAATTCCCTTGGTCAGGAACGAGCTCTCCCTACAGACACCGCATCGGGGTCCGTTACGGGAACACTCTTCACACAGGTTCTCTTTAAACGAGAAACAATACTCACAAATATCACCTCTGCATCCCTTGCAGTGAAACTCAGCCATGAGATGATTATATCCATTACCTACATATTTACATCTGGGTTTACCAGGGTTGCCAGGGTTCCCACCGGCAGCACTCTTCTGCCCCCCTCCTCCTGGGTTTTGCCAATCTGGAGGAGGAGGTGGTGGAGGATCACCATCAGGAGGGCCAGGTGGAGGTGGCCGCTTATCCGGAGTGCGGGACGCGGCTCGCCTTCCTCCTGTGTGATCGTTCAATCCACTACTTGAGGCCTGGTTCGAGTGCCTTGACTCGATGGAGCTGATTCTCTGGGCCGTATTACCCAGCACCTCGAGCATTTGCTCGAGCTTACTGTTGAGCGTAGTCGAAACGGCCATGTTATGAGTATTTTGCTTGTCCGTGTAGGACTTGCAGTCCCTTGACTTCATCTCAAGGTTGGCTTGTGTCTCATAAAGTTGGTCTTTAACCCACTTTATGCCGTCCCTATTATTGGTCCAGCGTTGTTCGACATCTTGCATCATCCTATCAATCTGACATACCCTAGTGGACAGGTCCTCGATTTTGAGGTTTACCCCACCAATTGCAGGATGGTTGGATTGGCTCTCCACTAGAGATCTCTCGATCATATCAACACGAGCTATAAGCCCGGTTACTCGATCAGAGAGAGATTCAAAAACAGTTTGAACCTGGGTGATGGAGCGAGCAACATCATCATAGCTGGCTCGCTCGTTTAGGGCATCGCCTATGCTTATCATGCGATCGGCAACGATCTTGACGCGTTGGCCAAGCTCGGTCACGATGTCCTTAGTCCCTTGTGATAGCTGCATGGCCGCGTTCGCAGCCTGCGTACACGTGCCACTCATATGGACGCATTGGTCGTATTTGGCCCTCCACGAGCTAACCTCAGTGGAGAGCTGCTTGATGCATTGATCACTTCTATCATTCCTACGACCAAGGTCTTCGACCTTAGCAACCAGGCGATGAATAATCGCACTTACCGAAGAGTCCACTCTCCCTCTTTCAAGGGCTGTTACAAGATCAGCAACCTCGTTGGGTTGCTCCTCACTCGTGGACCAAATCCTGATCCGCGATCTCGAGGAGTGGACAAATCAACCATGATTGGATTAGATCTCGGAGGAGTTCTGAAATCATCCTGCACGGCCGTTGATGGCCGTGGAAACTCACTCCGATTCGGAGATTGACTCTGATACGGAGCAGATCTCCTAGCATCACGAACCGCAGAGGGTTGTGTCATGCCCAGGCCTTTGGCCACGGGCAGTTTAGGAACAACAGGCCTATCCATTCGCATAGGAACATCAGGTCTCGAGTCAGCAATAACAATGTCATTCAAGTCGGTCGCATTGGACACTCTAGACTCAGACATCGATTCAATATCAGTCGCATTACTGATGGTATGATTGCGACTAGAACTTGATGCCATCATGGATTCAGATTCTATCGGAACATTTGCTCCGTCCATGTCGTCTAGGGCGAAAATGGAAGCCGCGTTGGGCGTAGGGCGAACACCTTGTGCGTTCATGCCACTTGACCTATTAAATTCCTCCTGGAATGCTTCGATTCCATCAAGCACGTTAACGAGTGTGTCCGCGTTTAGCGGGTCTCTACCAATGATTGACGCTGGATCACCTGATCGACCGCGTCCTGAGTCCCGCGCACTGGGGTTACCCCTGTGGGCGGTTTCCCGATCCATCCCCCTTGCCCTATGCGATCCAGTCGAATTTGACCTTGATCGTTTGCTTGGGGTTGGACTGGGATGCAAATCCAATCTATCTACGATATTACGCTCCCTAGGGCTCTCAAATCCTGAAAGTCCTGGGGGAGGGGACATGTTCCTCATGGTCGGGTTTACCGACGGCCTTGGCCTGACGTTACGACTGGCCACGTCAGGATTGAGATTCTCAATCGACAAAGGTAGCATGAATTCATCGCTTCCAGCAGCCCGTTTTGGGCTTTGGAATTGCGGGAAAGATGACGGGGCGGGTGGCCCTGGCATCCATGCGGCAAAATCCATACCAAAAATGTTTCCGTCGTTGGGCCATGAGGCTCTCCAATCGAGCCCACCGGACTCGGTCGGCAGATGAACATCAAATGCAACTCCACTCGATGTACCAGGTTCGGGATTACCGAGCACTTGAAAAGCTATGCTACTGGTTGGCACAGGTCTACTGCTACCTCGAGAATCACGAAACTCGGACTGACCAATATTCATCAGCTCCGGGAAAGATGAGGATTGAGCTCCAGGTGCAATACCGGGCTCGTCATCATCACGTCCTGAGACGGAATCATCATGGTCAGGACGATTAGCCCCATGACCCTGAGAGCGATTAGCTCTTGAGGCATTAGACGATAGGTCATCAGTGCGAGTAGCACTGGACCTTCCTGAAGGCATTGCTTCTGAAAAAGTATGGTCCGACAAAAGGTCAGGACCGGAAAACATCGGCTGTCCGGGCACCTGGTCGTCATTCACAACGTCCAAGATTCCGGCCTGGCCGAGAACCCATTCATCAGTCACCACATGAGGTCCATCCTCAGTGATTCCTGCCATCGTATATACAGTAACCTACAGCGCCTGCAGGGTTGTTAAAAAGGGGTTCGCGGTGCCAACCGAGGACGAATCCTACGGCTGATAACCTGCGAAAGGGTTTGAAACAGAGTTTCGGGAGGGAATAAACAGGCCCAATCCCACCAACAAGAAGAGACTGTTTAAGTCCCCCAGTCCCAAGGGCAAAGCGGTGCCCCCGGCTGGCACAAACAATGAACCAAAACAGGGTGCCTTTAACCAAAAGATGAATGAACCCAGCAAGGGCAGAGACAACCGAAAGCAAGCACAAAGCAGCAAACCAAGCAGGCAAACAATGCAGCGAAGCGAAGCGAGCAAGCAAAGCAAACCACTCCAACCAAACACCCGACCCACCTCCGGAGACACGACCGCCACCCCGGCAGCGACGGCTGCGACACAGCGCAGCCGGCGCGTAGAGCGACGCGATCGTTTTCCGACGAAATGGCGAGAATCAGTCGACGAGTGTAAAAGCTTGAGCCAAACGGCGCATTGGCCGTGGCATGGAAACATGCTATGATAAAACTACATGCCCCCAAAAACACTCGCTAACCCCTGAGCGAAATGAAAGGGGTGCAGGGTTGGGCAATATCTGTTCAGACCATTAGCTCCTGGCCGCCCTTCGTAAACCAGCCCAACTTTCAATAGCAAGAGCTCACCACATGACATACGTCTCACCATGATACTACCTTTGAATGCATGTTAATTCATTCATCAGAACAGTGACCCTGATGAACATGACAACCATAACAACAATCACAACAATTACGATAGCCACAGAATGGTTCAGTGCATTGCTATTTAAAACAAACAAATGCCCACGTTTATTTTCACACTGATGCTGATGCTCACCATTTGTTGAGCGTCTACCGAGGGACCGAACCACGGCTGTCGAAAATAACCCTTCTGATACCAGAAATGCATTATTTGGCTCACAGAAACTGGCAACCTGCACCCCAACCTTTCACAACCATGACTGGGGTTTCCCAAAAAAAAGTGGCCCCTTTGGATGGGCAAGGGGCCATCCAAACCCAAATGTTCCACGGACAAAACCAAACGGGAGCGCCAACGTGGGCCGTGGCACCAGGATGGGGCAAGGCGGGCGATACTTGGCCACGATCCGGGCAGCACGCCCAGTCCTCGAGAAGGCGATGATCAGCTTGCCTCGCTCGGATGGAAGGGGGTCCATGTGAGGAGAGCGAGTGACACCCCTGGTTTGTGTCCGAAAAAAGTGATCACACCTGAAAGAAGTGATGATGATGATGATGACGATAAGGAGGATGAGGAGGAAAACGATGATGATGATGATGATGATGATGATGATGATGATGAGGATGATGACGGAGGAGGAGGAGGAGGAGGAGGAGGAGGAGGAGGACGATGATGATCGTGTCGATATTAACTGATGCTAGTTAATTACTGTGGAGAAGGGTGTCAAAGAACAAGAGCACCAAAGGCGGCCTGTTTCAGGCTAGTCGCACGATGGAGGGGTCCCTTTGAGTGACGCACCGTAGCTCGGAACCAAACAATCGAATAATCAACAGAAAAACAAAAAAACCAACGCCGCGTTGGGCGATCCGTGGAATGCTGTATTCTGAACTCAGGGATGGTACCCTCTAACTATGGAAGTGTGGAGAAAATGGCTGAAAAGGAAGACTAGCAGTTTAAAAACCAGTCTAATTACTTACCTGACTGTTAACTTCCCCATGCAAAACAAGGGATTCGATGCTTTCCAACCACTCAGCCAAACACCCAAACACGCAGAGAAAGGGCAGGGTTCAGTTTTTGTTGCTTGCACGGCTGAGAAAAATGAGTTGGAATCATGCCATAGCACGTGTGACCTTTGCGAGGGGTGTCCTCTCCTTACCCATGGTCATTCTGTGATGGAAAACGTAGTGCAGTGCGCTGTTCAGAACACGGATTTGGCAAATCTCGATCCATCCTCGAGAAACCACTGAGACCAAATCCTTTCGTAAGGATTCTGGATTGCCTGAAGGGATTGCCGGATTAGGAAATGATACCCTCTATGGGACACCCCCGTCCTGACCAGGGTGTATGAATCCTGGGTCAACGTGCTAGAACTGAAAGCCACCTGCTTTTGGCAGGCTGAATGTGATCAGTTTCAAAGCGGTGTGGACCTTGGAGGTTGTCATTTGGGCCCGCACTTCCAGAATCGCTTCCTGCCTACATGCGGCTTGGAGGGTGCTTTTCTTGCCAAGAAGACGCAAGGAAACCACCCGAATTCGGGGGGATCACTTGGGAGGACAAATCCTCATTGCAGTCGAAGCGCAATCAGAGTCCACCACGGTCTTGACAGCTGATGAGCAAATGGATTCGATCTAGGCGAGACGTGCAGGGATCACTGGATGTCCCATTCAAAAGTTGCAGTTGACTAGTTAAATCTCCAACAATACGACACTTGTGGCGGTCCAACAAGCAGAAATTGAGGGGCCCTGACAGCTTTTGACCCTGGTGCATCACAACTTTTTGGCTTTTGGCCCGACCCCAGGGACCTTTGTGCAGTTCTACCCAATCATGGAGACTGAATTTTGAAGGCTTCAGAAGACTTCCCTTTTGGGGAAGCCCCCAAACGTTCAGGGTTCCCAAACCTCAATTCACCTGGCAATCGCGCAGCTCAGCCGCGCACGGGGTCAATGCCCATTCCTTGGCTGGCATCCATGACAGCCAGGCGGATGTGCAAATAGAGGGCCTGCGGATTTAGCATCGAGACTAAGACATGCTCCATTTTCGGAAAGCCCATTGAATTGGTCGGAAAGGTTGTTCTTTGGGGGACACAACTAAACATAGACGAGGAAACCAACAGTTGAGAGTTCAGCCTTCAACTTCTTGTATGTACGAGTGAATACATGTATATGCTAGTTTCCTGTTGACGGAAAAGGGACTGTTTTTTTTAATAGCAAACATGCGTGCTTTTTGGAGTGACCTTGCCTTTGGTCAAGTACTGAAATTGCCAACACAAGGTTCCAGAACCGGGGGGTTCTTAAAATAGTGAACCCCTTTTCGGGTGGTTTGAAGTTGAAACCAAAGCACGCTGGCCATTTCGGGGTTCCCATGGTTCCCGTATTTTTAGAAACACCCAACTGCTGAGCTGCAGTTGGCCTGAAGTCGCGGATTCCCAAAGTCCCATGGAGCATTCAAGCAACGTGTATTCCAAAGCCAGGGGCCCAAGCCAAAAGACCATCGACATCTCATCTGGGGGGTCACGGCTTGGGAAGCACGGGCCTTGTAGTCGATCACCCTCTCCGCCCTCTCGCAGATATGCCGCATGGTGGCCACAGCCTCATCATTTTGGACAGGGCAGCGTCTCTGTGTCGAAGCTGCGGTATCAATGCTTTCGGCCCCAAGAATGAAGCCATTCTGAACGACCGCAAACAACACCACCAAGCACAACACCGACAACCAAAAAGACACAAAACGGCTCAAGCGCATGTACTAAAATGGCACCCTGGCAACTGGTAACAAGACAAAGAGCTGCGTAACCCCAGCTGTTCAATGTTGAGCCACACCCGTATCAACGCTTCTTACTGCCCAGGAGCCCAAAATGAAGCCAACAAGAAAAACAAATTGAACCAAACCGAAAACACAAAACCAACACCACCGAGCCACACCAAAAAGAGTAGGAAAGAAATGCGTCGGCCTGCTCCGGGAACTTGCCATTTGCCGTCTCACCGGAAAGCATCACCACGTCCGAGCCGTCCAGCACCGCGTTCAGGACCTGACTATGCGAAATCACCATGAAACCTTTTGGACAAATCGGTGGATTGGAAATTGTGGTTGTGTCAAAATGTTGATTTGGACACCGAAGTAGTGGGATTTACCCGTTCGTTCCTCACAACCTACTCTTTTCGGGGTTGAGTGCCTTTGGGGGTCCCGAACCCACCAAACCAAAAGGGGTAGGATGGAATCTTGGGTCCTATTAGGAGTTCCCCTTGGGTGCCCAGGGATGCCACTGGGTTCCCCACATGTCCCCGTTAAACACATCATCCCCAAAGGAAATTCACTTATGGCAACCAAAAGGCGCTGTTTACCACCAACATGGGAAACCCCATTTTAAACCAAGAGAACCAAAGTGCAACCCGCAAAAAACATTTATGTTCAACCAAGCGGATTAAACACACCACCTACTTCGCAAGGCGTTATGTGAAGTCGATTTGGGACTCTTTGGTGCACATCCAAATCGGAGGTTTATTTCCACCATGGTGTTCCTTAATCAAACTCACAGGCAAGGTTCCTTTAATTCCTCTTGGTTGACGTCGGAAGGGGAGCAAAAATGTAGATTTTAGCAGTTTTGTGGGGATTTCCCACTAAACCACAATAAGGAAAAATGTATGTATATAATTTTCCCAACAACAACCATGTCCTCGCACGGGTTCCTGGGTTTGGGCCTCGATTGCCAGGCGTGGCTGGGGGGGGGGTTGGAGGGGCTTGGTGGCTGCTCCACCTTACGGGCTGCCGAAAAGAAAAAAACAACGAGACACGTGCAAGGCAAATCTGCAAGGGGGTTGCCCAAAATGTAAGGACCTCTGGATTCGCTGGCAGTCATTGGGCCCTGAACCTCCTGGGACTTTTCTAGGATGTTTAGATTTGAGCTAAAAGGGAAACTAAAAGGAAACTCCTGGCAGTGCTGAACTGGGGCATAGACATCTAACACGCAAAACCTGGTATTAAAGAGGTCTACCCATTGGTAAAGAATCAGCAGGGCAAATATGCGCACCTATTTCTGATTGGATCTGACGTCTACCATGCATTTGATTTTGGCTCGCCAATATTCTCTGGGTTGTTCAAAATGTAGTCCGACTCCGAAATCCCTGTGGGACCCAAGGGATTTCACGGCCATGTGTCATAAGCAGGTCTAAGGGGCCTTTGGGGTCACACCAAAGACCAGGCCAGAACCAAGGAGCTGATACGGGGGTGTCTTTCTTCGAAAAGAAAAAACACACAAACCACCCCACCCCTGACTGCTGCCGTAGGCGCATCTGTAGCCTCCGCTCGGGTGGGGCGCGGCGCCCGCTCCATGGAATCCAGCATCTGAGTGGCGGTGACCACAAATTTGCCTCGGGCAAGGAGGTTTCAATCGGGAGCAATCGAAGCAAACAAACAACGCAACTAAACAAAAGAAAACAAGCAAGCAAGCAGGCAAGCAAGCAAGCAAGCAAGCAAGCAAGCAAGCAATCAACACAAACAAACAAACAAACAAACAAACAAACAATCAAGCAAGCAAGCAAGCAAGCAAACAAACAAACAAAAAAAGAACCAACCAACCAACCAACCAAACAAACAAACAAACAAACAAACAAACAAACAATCAAGCAAACAAACAAACAAACAAACAAACAAACAAACAAAGCACATGAGCAAACAAACAAACAAACAAACAAACAAAGAAACAAACAAAGAAACAAACAATGAAACAAACACAACTAAAGGGCAAGTGACCAAACAAACAACGAAACAAATAAACACACAAACAAACAACCAATCGGTTCACCAACCAATCAGCCGAGCAAAGAAATCTTTCCAATCCATCCGTCCATTCATCCATCCATCCATCCATCCATCCATCCATGCATACATCCATCCACCCATCCATCCATCCATCCATCCATCCATACATACAACAATCAATAAAATCAATCAACGAAATCAACTCAAATCAATCAACCAATCAATCAAATAAATATAAAGTCAACAACCAAACAAATCATAATAATAATGATTAAAAAAAACAAAAAACAAAAAACAATCAATCAAATCAAACCAATCAATCAAACCAGTCAACCAATCAAACAACTCAAATCAATTCAACTCAAATCACAACAAAACAATCAAGCAATACGATCAAATCAAATCAATCAATCAATTGATCAATTCAAAACAAACAAAAAATCAAACAAACAAGCAACCATCAAGCCAAACCAAACCAAACAACGAAGAACAAAGAACGGCAAACAAACAAAAACACCAGCACCGCTGCTGGCGGAAGCGGCAGCAGTCGCCGCCGCAAATACGCTAGCATCAGTCGCAACATTCGGAGAAGCAGAACAATAGGACAGAAGCAGAACCAGCAGAAGAAGCAGAACAACCAGACACCGAGCAGACACACAAATCATACCACACACAATCATGCACGAACACATAAGATCATTTACGGCATTCACAGGCACGAGAAAAAGCACAAACAGATCGATTTCGACAGCAAGAATAGCAGCAAGGTGGACACGGCAACAACAACCATAGTATTTAACAATAGAGTGGCGGCCAGCCAGAAACCGACCACCACTGCCACCAGAACTTGCAGCCGGGAAGCCCTTGAGATTGCACTTGGAGATGATCATCTTCCTCAGGTCGGGATGAAAACAAGGTTGGCAGCACAAGCAGCATTTGGCCGAGAGGCTGCACAAGACCAACCTTCTCAATGTCGATCTCCATGCCCATATCACCACCTACACCGACATCTTAGCTTGTTGAATCTTTGGCTGCGGCGTCCTCCCTTTACGCATTCTTTCCTGCTTCCCAATGTAGAGATTGGTAAGCCAGCCAAACACTGCTACGTCCAAGACAAAACATTCAGATGAGAACCAGGACTCCTCCGTTCTTCCCCCAAGCATGAGTACCGAAAGGACGACTCACTGCTGCAAAAATAACTAGGGGAGATCAAGGATTCCTTCTCCCCTTTTGAATCGTCACCCGAAACTCAGCTGAAAAGAGGGTCCCGCCCGGAATGGCCCGGAGAACGGCACTGAGGCGCCAGCGTGCCACCATGACTCCATCCGTGGCCTCAATGATCTCATCAATGTTGTTGATGCCCTCCTGGTTCTCGATCTTCCTGAGAATTTGCCACGGAAATTGTGCAACCTCCTTAAGTTTCAACTCCAAAGTTTTTGGCTGGGCCCAACAAAAACAGGATAGGAGTTCAAAAAAAAAGGCCAAAAAAGGCCCTCTCACACCTGATGAGTACGTAGCCTATGGAGCGCTGCTTCACTTTTGCTCTAAATCGGAGATTCATGCTCACTGACAATAGGGAGGGTGTGCTCCAACCATGAGCATGCATAAGCCAAATGAAGCCAAACAAAAACATTGCAAACAAAAAACACAAACCAAAAAGAACATGCAACACATCTAACGATCATCTAACAAACAAGCTTCTTGCAACAACGAAAAACACAAACAAACACACATCCAAAGAAAACACCACCCCATGTCTCGGCCTAGGCTCGAGATGATCTTAATGCCGCGGCCATGCACGCCCAAGGTGTCGCGGATGAGCTTGATGTCCTTGGCGTCCTGAGGAGGTTGCAGTTGGGTGTGTCTTACAATTGGTGACCCCCGAATCCCTTGACGTTGCTTTTAAGGGAAACCACAAGAGGGGCACCTATTTTGCCACTTATGTTTTGTGGGTAGAGGACCCTTTTTAATATTTTAAGATAAGGGACCCCCCGATTTTGAGGGGGCATTGGTGCTTCTGGTTTCCCAACCCAACCCAAACCCCATTTCTTCTGCGACCCAAGCGCCCCCGGATCACCCGGCCGGACGAAGAATCCCAACAAGGAACAAACCAGGTGCCATGCGGCTCCGTCTCTTTGGCAAAGGGGCAAGCAAAACATAGAACCATTGCCGTTCCTCAACAAGAAGTCACCCACACATGTCTGGCACTGTCAACTTGGGATTAAATTCAAGGGAGGACCAAGCAGCAGTAATGGTTTCCCTGAGTGTTTGTCAAGAGAGTGGGAAATGACCACTTCTGCGCTAAAACAGAAAGGGCTTACCAAAGACTAACACCCCAAACAAAGGGGGAGATTCCCTTGTATCACAGGAGTGGATAAGGATAAACTCCGAGTGATCCCACAACCCGGGTGTTTGTTGTCTCTCCTTTCAACGGATTGCTCTGATTCGTAGCTGACTTCAGGCCCGCCTGCACAAAGCTCGCGGCGATGAAGTCCACGTTCTGGCAGAAAGGGGTCCGGTTTTTCGGTGCGGCTTCCTTTGTTGAGGGTACCCCGAATCTTTGAGGCTGTTGCGTGTTGGTTGTGAAACAAACGGAAAACCAAAAGGAACGCCACCCATTTGAGGGGAGGGCGGGAGGTCCTCATCCCTAAAAAAAGACACATCCAGTTTGATACATGTCGAATTAATCTACTGAGCCCTGGTTTGGAGTTTCAATATAGCCTGGGCCAAGTTGAAACTTTTGAAATATTGGGCTGAGATGCAAATTGGACCCTCAAAATGTAGGCGTTTTTTCCTCTGTGGGGGAGGAAGAGGTGGGGTGGCCCTTCTGGGTTTCTATTCGTTTCCATGTGGCACGCTTCCCACTGACATAGCACCTGTGAGAAGGTACCTGGAAGATTACTTTCTTCAAGAGATCCCTGGCCAAAGGAAACACGCAGAGTCCCTGAAACTGGTCAGATTTGAAGGGTCCAGGGGTACCCCTTGAACCACCATGAGTCGAGGGTACTTTTTGAGCACACTTTCGTAGACCCAGAAGTGGCGTCGTTCTTTTGAGGTGGGGCACGCTTTGTGGCCTTCTGAGAAACAGGGAACCCACCCTTTGGGTAAGCCATGGCTGCTTTGTTTTCCATTTGACGGGAAGTTTCGAATTGCTGGTCTTCAAGGAAATACATCTGTTCAGCGTCTTTTGCTTTTTTCCAAGAGGCCCTGGTCACACAAACTGTAGGCAACCGGGACTGTTCTGCTCTCTGCAAGTTAAGTCTGGTAAGCCCTGCCGGGCATTTGGGTGGGGTTGGCTTAATCCCTCACTTCCTGAGTGGATTGGCCAAAAGACGTCTAAACTTGTTGGCCACGGGTCAAAATCCCGTACCCCCAGTGAACATCCCAATCCCCACTGAAATAGGTTCTAAAATGGGTGGTGAATTCACCTACCAACCAAAATGAGATCCAAAACGGCTTTGACAACCAGAGCCTGTTGTTTACTCAAATGGTCCAAACCCGAAAAAGCCTAACGTCCACGAACTCAGGCAGTGAGATGCATGGCCTGAGGGCACCCGAACTCCAGCAAGTCCTTCTTGTCCTTGTCCTGATCCGCGCGAAAGCTAAAACGTTGCAAAACCACATGGCCCGGACTTCTGGGGAGACAAATGAGACAAGGGTTCCGATTCTGGTTCACATTATGTACTACCTGTTGTTCAGGGTATGATGTCAAAAAAGGAGGTATTTACCCTGGAAAACCAAGCCAAGCTTTCCACAAAACTACCCTAAACAAAGAGGCTGCTTGGTGTAGGGGGTACCCACAAAATACAAACTATGTAGTCTTGGAGACCCCAGAAAAGGTCCAGATTCGTTCATAACAAAATGCACGGAAAACTTCTCACTCAGTCAGCTGATGGAACTCAATGCTGGTGAACAGCCTGGCGTTTTAACGTAAACGACAGAGCTTATCTTGCAGCTGCTTCTTTGCTAGTACTAGATATGATCGAATTCTGCCGTGACATGATGATCGTTGGCCAATGTGTGGACTGGTCGACCTTGGTCGTTGGGTGCCGCTTTATGCCTTTTGACATGCCATGAAGACTCGATGCGAGGACGTGTTTTCAGACTCCGGGTTTGATCAGCAGGCTTCAAGAATCAAATCGACCCAAGGTGTTGAGCCTCCGTGATTGTGCATGTGCCACCTGGGCCAAACGTTGGCCACACTCTGCAGTGAAATGGCAACGCGTTACCCATCAGGCAACTGGGTCAGCTGATTGCTCTAGGCTGCTGAGCTACACATGATGGTGTTTTCTTCGCGCAAGCCTGCTCATTCCAGGCGCACCAGGGTCAGAATCCAAGGTTCGTGCCCCCAGTGCAACATTTAGCATCCCACGCTAGAGACTTGCTTCAAAGGGTTGCCACTGAGAAACTTGGATACCCCCAGCTCCTTGGCTCCCTTCACCAGCTCGTAATCAAATCTGCCGGGAAACACACCCAAAGAGAACGCTTCAGATGGTGTAAGCCCGCCCCATGGCTTGTTCGAAACGTCACCGCCCATTTTGGCTGAAGGGACAAAGACAACCAACCACCAATCTTGGGACTTCGATACCCCCCAAGAAAACTGTCCATGTCATGCGACCCGCTTGCTGCGTTATTACCATAATTATGTTATTTTATTTTTGCGGGAACGTCTCTTTGGGCTTGTTTCGGTCGGTACCGTGCGAGGCGAGGCTCCTGCAGCACGGGAAGGTCGACTTTGACACCGGGCAGGTTCATGTTCTTCTTCTCCCCCATCTGCATGTCGTTCATCACCTCCCCGGATATGGATGGATGCGTGCGTGTGTCTCAAAACTGGGATTTGGACCCCCAACATTGCTTCGCGCGTCCCCAAACAAGCAAAACTCAAGCCCATTTAGAGATTGGCCCATGGTCCCGACACATCCTCAAACGGTCCTTTTGATCTCTCAAAAGGACAAACTATTACAGGAGTCTCCCATTGGAAAATTGGAGCCCAGCATAGCCCAGCCCCCAAAGGGCTTCATAGGGTACTTTGGGTGTGTCCCCCGTGCTCTTTCCCGAACAAACAGTAGACTACCAATAAATTTGTGTTGCTCACAGGGGTCCATTCAACTCTCCCACCCCCGCAGAAAGTTGCGTGGACCTCGGCAAATAAATCCATCCCCCGTGTGTCTTTGTTGGGCTTCGCTTGTAGAGTTTGTTTCATAGATGTGACCTGAATAAATGAAAGTCGAAGTTCAAAAACTCACTTGGTAGTGGACCACAGGTTGGAATTATGCAACCGTGGCACATTGGTTTTGGGGTTTGTTGCCAAACAACTTCATACTCACTCGGGAAAAGCTGACACCTTCCGCAGACGACTTCGTTGGCCATACATCTTTTCACACCGGAAACGTTGTCTGAACCTTCTCACCAAAGGTTGTTCGGGATTCTTGGAGTGGGTAGTTTTAATTCCACCCATAGCTAGCATTCTTTGTTGGGGGAATACCTAACTACCCGGTTGTTCCCATAAAACAACACTCACAAGGCCAGTAGCAACTCAAAAACGCCGCCGCCGAACTGTGCCACGGTCACAATATGTATTTGCCACACAGGACAGTTGTTGGGTGTTGTGGGCAAATTGTGTGAGTACAAACGTGTTCGTCCCACATGGACCATCGGCTGGTAGCTTGATCGAGCCATTTGAGAGTGTGAGCACACTGACCGCCAAACGCCGGCCAGCTCCCTGCGAGCTCGAAGCCGCGCCTCAGTGATGACGTGGTCCGAACCACAGCTCTTCACCTTCAGAGACAAAGAGCCATCCGCTGCCAGAATGATGCTGCCTGGCCACTGACGCCAGAAAATCCGGACGATCTTCCATCAAAAAAGCACAAAACGCCCCATGCAACAGCGAGCAAAAGCCCCATCCACCTGGGGATGAATTTGAATGAGGCACCCTCTCTGGTGGACACTCAGTGAAATGGTGGGACTTACACAATCGCCAACCATTTTCGGTGAGGGCACCCTTTTTTCCAACAATCGAATTGCAGGCAAACTATGGCAATTCGCCAACCAACAAAGGGAGGGCCTAAACAAAGCTTCATGGGTGACGTGGCAAAGCCCCAGAATGTGACGTCGTTATGATTTGCCCATGGAAGTGGACGCCTGGCCATTTCAAGAGAACTTCAAAATCGAAACTATTCAGCTTCCATTGGGTGTGGCGACTCAGATTTGCAACCCTCCGGATTCCAGAGCAGCCTACCACGGGGTGAGGGGAAACACACCTGGTCCAGGCGTGAGGAAAAAAGCGTGTGGCAAAGTAAGAGCTCCCTTTCAATCTTTGTCGCCCTTTTTGTCCTCCTCTTCGGTTTTCAGTGTTTTGAGCTATCGTTGTCTACGCAACTTCTTGTAGCCTTCAGCTTTCAGTAGTCTTCCCGTAGCGGTGTTCCTGAAGTGTCCAGTAGTCTTCTCTTGCGGCTTGCAGTGTACCAATCATCATTCGTGTAGTCCTTTACGTCAACGTGTAGCTAGGCTTATCTCTACCATGCAGCTTTCCGTGGGCAAGAGCCTTGCTGCAAGTTTTTCCTTACTCATCGTGGCCATCTGCTGTCGGTTTTGTTGTCAGGTCGACAAGAACATCATGTCAAAGGCTCACCTGTAGCCTGTCTGATACTATTTGTCTTACAACAACCCGGCCTACCCCTCTACATGTTAAGGCGTGCCCCCAAACTGTGCAGGGTTTTTTGTTCGTCCCGGGGAACAAGGGAACCCGAATGCCGCCCTGAATCATAAGTGCAAATGCCGTTCAAAGTGGCACCAGCAGCTGCAAAAGTGGGCCAGTGAGTCCACATGTTTAGTTTCACTAATCTTGCCAAAACATCGGATGAGAATTGGATCAAGTACAGGACGATCGCTCATACCCCTGCGGAACCGCTCCCATCGGCCCATGCGGCTTGCACGCTCGCCGACAGCCTGGCTTCACTGCACCAGGCAGCTGCTGGTACGACACCGCCAGGGTCTTATCGTCGCCCTGGTACGCTTTCGACGCAAAGATTAGCACCCCGAAGTTTCAGCCATGCAGCAACCTCTACACCCAATACCCAATTTTTCCAGGGTATGTTGGGGTATCATGTCAATCCCTGACAAAAAAGGCGATTTCCCACGGAAAACCTGGTTCTGCCAATGTATGTCTGAACGAAAAGCGGAGATGTGGGGTACGGGATGAGGGTCTTTCAGGGCTGTTTTACTGCTAAGGGTAGTTGAAAAGGCAGCCAGTGACAGAAGTCGGGTCCTTGAGGGACTGGGGGGCATTTGAGGAAGCAGCTTTTGGAGTTGCCTTGAAGGAAAACCAAAGGGGAAACGCCCATCTAGGCGATTCCCCCACCAACTTTGCGACAAGCCCCAGTCAAATGATTCGTTGGAGTTCAGGCAAACGGTATCGAATAGTGATTGAATTCGAGCGCAAGAGATTCCCTTGCAACGGCTGAAATGAGTCACATTCAACTCGTTGACCTTGCAGCTGAAATTGTTTGCTTGGGTCTGTCTTCTTCTATTATTCTAGGGGGGTTCCTAAACAAAAAACAAGTATAAACAAAATATATACGTCATGTTGAGTTCTGCCCCCCCCCCCCACCCGACCCCCCCCACCCACCCTGCACTGTATGACCATTTGTTTTGGCCGGCGCGACCTTAAAGCTGTAGTCGGTGACCAGCTTCAGCTCCTGGCCCTCCTTCAAGTTGATCTTGCCCCCCGCCAGCTCGTCCTAAGAGTCGGCTTTGGCTGAGGCAGTTGACGCAAAGCGAAGCTTCCGAACCTGAAGCAAAGGATTGCCTAAGACCAGTTGCCTCTGGGTCTGTCAGATTCCATGTTACCTGCTTGCCTGAAAGGCAACCTTGGGCTGGCCGAAGCCGAACATTAAAGAAACGCAAAGAGCAACAGGCAAGTTTAAGTATGGCAAGGAGAGGCAAAAACCAAAGCTCCCCCCAAAAGGTTCCAAGAACTTTCTTGCAAGGGGTTCTGATCAAAGGTTTCTCAAACCGTTCTGGGGTACTCAAGATGCATCCGAACAAGTCATTGGAATCGAGGGCAGCTGAAGTGCTACGCAACCACGTGGCCAACCCCTTCGCCCAAGACTCGTGGGGAGACATCCAATTGGTGCATAAGCAAGTTCAGTCATGGGCAAGGCTCTCTCCGATGATCCCAAACGCTGAAACGCTGACCCATGGATGTCTGTGAACATGGTCAGTACGCGCCAATGCTCCATCCCAGTGCCCCAAGTCCAAACACGAAACGCCAAGTCCTCCGTCAATATATGCATGCTTTCTTAGGTGACGCCTGCCAAGCTGCACCACACACGTGGTGAGCCAGAGCCACCTGTTCGCTACAAATAGCCGCATTGATTACAGGCCCCTGCAGTGCCAAAAACAAAACCGACTGCAGCCGCTCAGCCACGCTGGAACGCAGTTGCGTTCCCTATGAGACTAGGCGTGCATCATCAGCCTAGACACCACGTTGCGTCATCCTCATGCAGCGCAGGCGATCAAGGACCCCGGCCGTTATCGCAGTCCAAGGAAGCATGGGCTTCACACACAGTGTGAAGCAAAGGCTTCTCCAAAAGAGTCAAACAGCCAACAAGCTGCAATGGCGCGCCAGTCACAAGGCCGCGGTAGGTAGACCCCCAGCACTGACAACAAGTGCCAGCCAGCCATTCCTGGCCAGCTGCTTGGCTGTGAGACCTTCGTTCCAGGCGACTTCAATCAGCCCAATGCTCCGTTCAGTCTGTTGTTGCCCTCTTGCTCTTTGTGCAACATTGGCTGAATTGCCACTGTACAAGGCCTCTTGGCGCCAAGATGTTGACATCACCATCCACGCAGCCGCCATGGACCCACACCCTAAGGCTTTTCCAGCTTTCCAGACCTGGCCTGGAGGGCGCGTCTCACCTGCATGTACAATGTGCTGGTTCGTCATCTTGATGATCAATGGCCTTCCTAGGAGCATTGCAGCACCCAGCAAGACCACCTGCCTATCTTCCGGCTGAGCAAAGCACCGCCGCCAACCGTCCGCTGCCCCCGCGACCCTACTGGGAGGGGTTGGGCTACGTGGCTGGTCAAAACACCACCCCATGTGCTAGTTCCCTCCATAGTATTCTCTTACATTGGTTGCCTAACACTTCTAACACACGTCGGGTTCATGACAGTCCCTAACCCAAATACATGGTATTATTTAGCATGTGTTCCTGCCTTGTTTACCAACAAGTCGGACACCTTCGTGGGAAACACCGAAACTTCGATGGGCTTGCCGAGTCCAACCGCAACGGGTCCATGATGTTACACTCGCGCGCCCGCGCCTTAAAGAAGCCGGTCCTGATCTCCGGGCCCTGCAACGATTGGATTTCGCTCGCTTTAGAAACAGATCGTTTGTGAGCCTCCTTTTCATGGAGAGTCTGGCTTCATGGACGATGACACCACAGGTTGCGTCTTTCTTTCTAAGGCCAGGGTCTGGTTGCATGGCGCTAAACATAAACAACGTGTGCGATGTGTTTTTCTCTACAGGCCAGTGTCTGGTTGCATTGGCGTGTTCCTTAAACAAACGCACACACACACATCCACACACACACACAAACACACAAACACACAAACACACAAACACACAAACACACAAACACACAAACACACACGCATGCACGCACTCTGGACGCACGGACGCACGCATGCACGGACGCACGGACGCACAGACGCACGGATGTACGGACGCATGTACGGACGGATGTACGGACGCACGCGCGCGCGCACCACACACACACACGCACACACGCACACACGCACACACACACACACACACACACACACACACACACACACACACACACACACACACACACACACACACACACACACACACACACACACACACACACACACACACACACACACACACGCGCGCACACACACACACACACATACGCGCGCGCACACACACACCCACCCGCCCACCCACCCGCCCACCCACCCACTCACCCACCCACCCACCCACCCACCCACCCACACACACCTACACACTAACAATTGCTTTTTCTCAAGGCCAGGGTCTGGTTGCATTGGGTGGTGTATTAACGAGAAGACACAAGTATTGCTTTCTCTTCACCCCAGGGTCTCTGGGTTGGTTCTTAAATCAGCAACGAAATTGTTTTTCCTAAAGGCTAGGGTTTGGTTGTATTGAGGTTTTATAATTAAAAACAACAAAACATATTGTTGCTTGTCGTTTTCTGAAGGCCTGGGTCTGGCCTGAAATCTGAAACCAGCA
The DNA here is from genome assembly GCA_963377175.1 of Effrenium voratum. Classification (NCBI taxonomy): domain Eukaryota; class Dinophyceae; order Suessiales; family Symbiodiniaceae; genus Effrenium; species Effrenium voratum. The sequence continues at coordinate 297,063 of CAUJNA010003482.1, forward strand.
CAGGCAGGAAGTGATGATATGCACCTCATCTAGGAAAAGAAACAACACCAGTCGTTGCTCACTTTGCACAGCAGCGTCAGGAATGGTTTCCATATGCAATATATTATGGGTCCAACAAACAGCCCTCCTAATTTTGGAGCCAACTTCGTGTGTGGAAAGCGTAAATCCAAGCCACTTCACCACACATTGCAGTTATGTCAGTTATGCCCCATCTCTATGGTAAGCTACTATCCAAGTCAACAAGTAGGGGCCCCATGGGTGGTTTCATGTTGGTTCCCTAGGTGTCCTTGTCTCGCCATGAAAGTTGGAAAACAAATCGCTTCCAGCACAGACCGTTTACTTTCAATGCAGCTTTCCATAATATGGCTCGAACATCGTGGTATCCTGAACATGGGCGGTTGCCTTTTGGTGTCCCTTGAACCACCCAAAAAGACAAGAAGACGGTACGCTAAAAAGAAGAAGAAAACACTTTGAAACCACCCGAAAAGACGGTACCCTTAAAAACACACAACCCCTTTCACACTACCCAAAAAGACGGTACCCTTACAAAAAACACAAGCCCTACAAAACCAACGCAACCCCTTTGAAACCACCCGAAAAAGACGGCATCCTTAAAAACACACACCCACCCACCCACCCACCCACCCACCCACCCACCCACCCACCCACCCACCCACCCACCCACCCACCCACCCACCCACCCACCCACCCACCCGCACACACACACACACAGACACACACACACACACACCACACACACACCACACACACCACACACTCCACACACACACACAGACACACACACACCACACACACACCACACACACCACACACTCCACACACACACACCACACACACACACACCACACACACCACACACTCCACACACACACACACAGCATACACACACGCACACACCACACACACACACACCACACACACACACACACCACACACCACAGACACCACACACACACCACACACACCACGCACACCACACACACACACACCACACACACCACCACACCACACGCCACACACCACACAAAACACACCACACGCCACACACCACACACCACACACACACACACATCTCCTATGTAAACGTATGACAACGCTTAACTTGCAGCTCGCCTACTCCCCCTTTTGGTTGAAAAGCTCTGGAGAGACCCCATGATGAACCACGCCTTGGTGTCCAGGAGGATGGCCACCGGCTTCTCTGGAATGTTCTTGCACGCCTCGAGCGAGCTACACAAAAAAGACCTGATTGTCATAGTGCTCATGTAAAAAACATAGGGGTGAGAAACCGCGGAAAACCACCCGTTATATGGTGGCTAGCGGCTGTAATGCCAGTAAATCCAGGTGGTTTGGGCGTAAACCAGCTCAGATGAAAGCAGTGCTCAGATCTGATGCTGAAAGAGCCAGTTATGCGGAAATCTGCGCCACCTTTCCATGGGTAAAAGCTTCTAAGATGCTAACGGGTCTTGATTTCCCTGGAGAAGGGACTTGGGCATGAAATGAAGCACAAGTTGAACAGAAACCAAGAACAACCCTGCTACACAATGTGAACACTACGAACATGTCTCAGCAGCAGGGCTCGCCTATGCCAGCCTCAGCTCCAAGCATGGCCTCATGCTTCAAGCTCCCTCAACCGGCTCCCACACCTGGAAAGGAGGCCTCACACCAAATCTGAAGATCACGAAAGGCACAGGGAGAGACTGTGGGCTTGGCATATTCAACATGAACGTAAATTTCTGTGGGTGTCTTCTAGCATGGGCCTGGTCCCCTAGTGCCACATTTCGCCCAACACCAGGTCCATGTACACCTCCCACTGACGGAAGCCACCAGTGGGAGGTGATCTGGGCGCCACTGGTGTTGGACGGCACCCCTTGGGGTAACTTGGTTTCAGGGGAAATCAACCAGCCGTTCTGACCCAAAGCACACGAAACCCGACAGGAATCCGCAGGCAGGAATCACCGGAGAAGAAAGAAAAAAAACTCCCCCTCGCCCCCAAACCCAGAACCCTCCCAACCCGGAACCTCCCCCTCCCTCCCCCGCCCCCAACCCCGATCCTCCCGCCCCCCTGTTCGCCCCAACCAGCCAAACCTCGAGCCGGAAAAAAACATCGACCCCAAAGCCTCGCCTCTCGGATGCGACCCACAGTCGCGCCATGGGTCTGGCAAGCTAAAAGCGCGAAAGGCACGCTAGTATCTAGCCACATGACTGAAATTTAGTGGACTAGATGGACATGTTGGAGATTACTGAATTATGAGTATCACTATATGACTGTGGCTCAAAACAGTGGTACTCGTACTCGTTTCTGGGCCCCACAAAGATCAAAGCCTGCGTAACCGCAGCTCTTTAATTTTTGAGCCACACCCATATGATTTCATTGCACTTGTGATTGGACGCTAGATATTGCAACTGGTACTATGCGTATAACAAGTCCATTCATTTATCAACAGACAATTCTGATCGATGTTATTCATTCCAAGCTGGAAATAAGGAATCCCCGAGTGAAGAACCTTCATGACTGAGCTGGTTTCATCCCCGAATCGGGGAGCTGAACATAATTTGCCCGCAACGGTAGTACCCCCTGCACAAACCGGAGAAGAACACAGCCCACCAAGAGCAACAATTGAATCGATCCGAAAGGTGATACCTTCTTGCATCTTCTTGCAACAATCCTGGGAGTGGATGGAAGGGTCTTGGAAGACCAGCCTCTCGAAGCACCCGCAGCCACTTCCTTGTCTGTTGTGGCAAAATCCCATTCATGTCTCCCATGCGGGAATCTCAAAAGGATCGCCCTTGTCCCTTTTGGAGCGCACATAAACAAACCAACAAACAGACAAACAGGCGGGCAGGCAGGCAAACAGGCCGGCAGGCAGGCAGGCCGGCAAGCAAACCAGCAAACCAGCAAACCAGCAAGCCAGCAAACCAACAACCCAGCAAACCAACACACACCAACAACCCATCAACCCACCAACCCACCAACCCACCAACCCACCAACCAGCCAGCCAGTGCGCCAGCCAGCCAACACGCCAACACGGAACACACCAACACCCAAACACCCAAACACCCAAACACCCAAACACACACAAACAAACAAGCAAACAAACACCATACACCCAAACACACAGACACGCAAACAAACAAACAAACAAACAAACAAGCAAAGCAAAGCAAAGCAAAGCAAAGCAAAGCAAAGCAAAGCAAAGCAAAGCAAAGCAAAGCAAGCAAGCAAGCAAGCTAAGTACACAAACCACACACAGGCACAGTCACACCCACACCTCATGTCCTGATTGAATTCGCGAAACAACGCTAAATTTTTGTTTTACCACTAAGACAAAGAGCAGCAAAGTCCAGGACCCACGAGCCTCATGATCTCCGTGGGAGAAGTTGAGGCGGGCGATGTTCATTCCTTGCTCCTTGGATCAGCAATGCATGATATGCGGGGTCAGGGGTCGTAGCTCCCTTTTAACAAAGGCGGCTCATTTATCTGTACTGTCCTGAAGTATGTTCAAAATGTAAAATAAGAATTGGATTCCCAAGTAAAGGACCCTACATCATGATGAGCTCGCTGTACCCCAGAATCGGTGAGCTCGCAGGAAACTAGACAGGCGCATGAGCAGCATCACATGACCCACGAGCCTCGAGCAGAATCTTTCCCCGAAAGGACAGAAGACAATCAGTGAGCCGCCCTGGTTGCTCTTGGGAAAATTCATGAGCTGCCCATGTCCCAAAAGAACCACAGACTGGCAATTTTGGCCAAACCTCACATGGTGCAAAAACACCAAGCCAGCCCAAGTCGACTTCCAAGCTGACCAAGCACCTTGCAAATCTGCCAGTAGCCCTGCCTGCAGAGTCAACTGATGCAAACCCAGCATAGGGGCATGAATCAAAATTGAGCATGTTGGTGGACATTATCCAATAAGGGCGTCAATGCTCAACAACCATGTTTAAACGGTTCCCATGGGTTCCCTGTTGACATTCCAATCCAAATCGAAGCGACGGCCGTCCATCGTCAGTCAAGCCGAGAATCAATGAGCTTTGTGAGCATCGGCACTTCCCAGCAGCAGGGCCCCATGGTGCAAATGATCTTGCACTTTCCTCAGTCTCATTCATTGATGCAAAGCCATAGCAGGGGGAGCCATTGCAACCCAATCGTGGCTGGTAATCCGCTCCCCCTATTAATGAATGACCCCCATTAATAAAAATTGGAAATCCGGGGCCCGGGACCAGATTTTTTACTCCGCACAATTGATTTTCCATTGCGCCAATACTAAACCAATACTCAAGTCTTGGAATCCTTCTTAGGGGGCACTTTTAACAAGCTTCCAGCCCCACTTTTAAAAAGGTTGGTTCCTCAAAAGATGAATTCCTTAAAAGGTTGCTTCCCCAAAAGCTGGCTTCCCCGCGGTAGTGTCTAGCTGCGACTGTCTCTCTCCCGTACATGCTGGCTAATTAACCTGCCTGGCTGCAAACAAACAACCAGTAAACTGAAAAACAAATAGAATGATACATCAAATTTCCTTATTAAACCGCTTACTCGAGGACCTTACAATTCAATCCATTGCCTCCAAATCCTATGTGAACCCTCGCATTGTTGGAAAAGCAAAAAAACCCAACCCCAAAAACCCCAATTCAAAAAGAAGATGAGAAGAATTTGTTTATAATAGGGGGGGGGGCGTATTTATTAGTAGGGGGAAGAGATTAGTGACAACCGGCAGGCATTCAGGGGCATCAATAAATTAAGAGCCGCATCCCTCCTGTGGCTCCTCTTGCGATGGCTCTAAATGTATTCCACTCACACCGCAACATCAAGCCCAGAACAGCGACAAATGTATCTTGTGTCCAAGACGTGGCCATAACATGAGAAACCAGCAATAGTGCCACCAAACATCGACAGGGGCCAAAACACCCAACCCGATTCCCGCCAACCAGCAATTTCGACAGATTTTCTGGTACTGTCCGCTGCCTCATCAGTCCAACAATGCATACATATACTAATACCCGTCCTTGGCCTCGCAAGCCCTTCCTCCATTTGCTTTTTCGCCCCTGGAAGAAAACATATTTCCAATAGTGACAGATTCCCTGTACAAACCGACAGGGGAAAATAACAAAGAGTCTTAAGCAAATGGAAGCCTTTAAGCAGGACTCTTTCCAAAGGGTCCTTTTTTGAGCTTCCACGTTGCCGATGTAAATTGAATACAGCTTCGGCACAACCTCCGCGATACATTGCAATGCGTGAACCATGTTTTTCAGGCCATGCCGGCGTTGAACAACTTGCCTGACTGGGAGACCCTTACACTTGGGTTAAAGCAGGTGAAAGCTTCTTTCTAGCGTGAAAAGGCTAGCGAAAATGGCTTCCATGTTGGCAAAATTAAGACCTTTTCAGGTAGGTTGTCTCCTTTTGGTTTCACAAAACTATCCAAAACGGGGTCCCCTAGTTTGAGACTCCGAATTCACCAGAAAGAATGGTCAAAGCATAGGGGCTCAGGGGCTCTACACTGGTGCTCTTTGATTGCGACATGTTTTTAGAACATCCCAGCTGATCAAAGGGTACCCCTAAACTTGAGGGCCCATATGCTACCAGCTACCAGCGGAGTGAGCTTCCTTGTTCTCAAAGAAGGATTGCGTGCACAGTGTGGGGCATTCCCAACATGTCTCTTGACATGTCGGCTTGCTTCACCCTCATTTGCAAAAAGCTGCATGAGTTTGACAAAATCTCCCCGCGTAATTAGTGTCATTTCTTATAGCTGGGAGGATAGATCCGACGTGTTGTTTTGTCAATTCCTTACCACACAGGTACACCAATTCCAAACCCCGCCCCAGCTCCTTCTACCCCCAAGACAGGGGGTAGAATCGCTCGCAGCAGATCCGAGGGTGTCTTAGGGCACCTTTCCTTTGGTTTGAAGAGAAAAGGAAACCAACCATTTGTGTGGGGTTCAACTCCCATTCAATAGGTTTGCGAACGGGACGCCAAAAGCAAGCCGTGGATTTTGTTTCTTTTGGGGGGGGCTCCATTTGACACGCACCCATTTCTAGGTCCTCCAGTAGAGGTTGGGATAAGGGTACCCTTTTTTCTGTAGTCTATTTTAGTAGGGGAACCCTCCCAACCAAAAAAGAAACGGTAAAAGGGCACTACTGGGGGACCTAGATTTTGACACAGACCAATCCATTGCCGAGCCGCGATTGAAGCTGTCCTTGCTGGTGTTCTCCAACGTCACCAACGAAGTCCGCACAGCGGGATCGTCCAAAAGCCTCGGAAGGTAAAATCAGCCAGCCCGGTGGCTTGGTGGTTGGATTGGTGTTGTGGTTTTTCAAAAGGAAAACCGGCATTTTGGGGTGTTCCCGAAAAAACACAAAAAGATAATCACCCATATTGTCAAGTAACCCTTGGATGGCTTGGTGGTTTGGAGATTTGAACGGGTCCCTACCTAGTTCTTGTGGGCAAAAGGGGAAACCCATCCGGAACACCACCAAACCCACCCTTTTTGCATTTATCTGAACAACAACACCCAACATGGGTGGGTTTCCTTTTGGCCTTGGGAAACAGGGTCGCTTGAATGCCCAAATTGTGTGAAATTGACGGAGCTCAAAGTTGACTGTGAACCGCTCTGATCATTTGCAAAGTCAAATCATATAGGGACATGTTGCCCTCAATCTCCCTTCAAGCTTGAATAAGCGCCAAATAGCCCAACAAGGCTGATTTGATGAGCATCAGTTCATACCCAGTGCCCACGCAAACGCCACATAGTGCAATTATCATAATTAGACGGGCTTGAAATGGGGTTGATCCCCCAAAATGACGGCAAGTTTTCCCACCTGGAGAGGATGCCATTTATTTTGGTGGTTTGCTTTACGGTCATCCCCTGATCAATCCCAAAATGTCCTCTGTGCAGCTGAGCAGCATCGCAGTTTGTTGATACACATTGCCAGACATGGTGTGAGCGGCCGGCGGGCAACGACTAAGAAATGTATCCCTCCTCGAATCCTACTTGAGGGCAAAGCACACAGCAAGCCGCCACAACTGTGCCGAACAGGCCAGAGTTTGCCACCTCCGCCTTCGTTCGCTTCTGTGAAGGACATGGGCAGTGGGCGCGCCTGGTTTTTGTGGGACTCATTTGGTGAGCACTTATGTCTCTTCCCAGAATGCACCTGCACCGTCGGCGCTTGTAGTCGCAACCAGCGTCCCTGGAACAAGGAAGCACTTGGGAAACACATCTGGGTGTCGTTCTTGAGGGTACGGTGCCCTTCTTCGGTTGGATCCAAGGCAAACCAAAAGGAAACCAAGCATGTCGTGGGCTCCGAGTCCTATTTGGATGTGCCTTTAGGGGACCCACAAATCGGCGTGAGTTTTCAAGTGGGTGTGGTTTGTTGATTGGGGACGAAATCGTGGACATCAAGATTCGGTGGGGAGTCATGTCCACCAACCACTTCATTCAAGCTCATAGCCGAGTGAGCTGGCACACACGCACACGCACACTCAGACACACGCACACAGACACAGACACAGACACCGACTGAGACAAAGACAGACACACACACACACACACACGCACAAACACAAACACAAACACGCAAACACAAAAACACAAACACACAAACACACAAGCACACAAACACACAGACACAAACACCCAAACACACAGACACACACACACAAACACACACACACACACAGACACACACACACAGACACACACACACACAGACACACACAGACACACCCACCCACCCACCCACCCACCCACCCACCCACGCACGCACGCACGCATGACGCAGGCACACAAACACACACACACACACAAACACACACACACACAGACCCACACACACCCAGACACACACACACACACAGACACACACGCGCAGACACACACACACAGACACACACACACAGAGAGACACACACACACAGACACACACACACACAGACACACACACACACACACACAGACACACACACACACACAGACACCCACACACAGACACACACACAGACACACACACACAGACACACACACACAGACACACACAGACACACACAGACACACAGACACACACGCGCAGACACACACACACAGACACACACACACACACAGACACACAGACACACAGACACACACACACACAGACACACACACACAGACACACACACACACACACACAGACACACAGACACACAGACACAGACACACACACACACACAACACACACACACACCACACACACACACACCACACACGTGCCACACACACACACGCACTGATTTTCCTTTCTGACTCGGGATCGAAAACTTCACCGCGCTTGCTACGGAAAATACCATGGAGATTTGGGCCTGGACGGCCAATGCCAAACCTAGGTCTGGCTAGCTCTCAATCTTTTGATTTGAGCTGAGTGAAATACAATATGGCATGCAGGTCAGTAGGAGACACTGGCCTGACAGGATACCGCTGACCACATAACCTTCCAGCTTCTCATCCACACGTGCAGCGCAAACTCCTCAAACAACAATGGCACCTTTTCACATGCGTTGGGCAAGCTTGGCCTTGATAGCAGCCAGAACTCGGGCGGCGGAAGGAACATAGAACTCCTGGCATCCATCCCACAAATGGCGTGTCATGCGAAGCGACTCTGGAACTTCAAGGTTTCTTGAAACTGATGGACATGCTGTTCTCACGTAGGTGGTTTATTGGGTGACCCGTTCACCGGGTGACAGAACAAATGGGTTCTACGATTCTGCACGCATGTCCTGTGAGTTTATGCCAGTATTAAGGGGTGGCGTGAAGTGGATGTTGTCCCTCAACTTTCACCAAGGTTGGGGTCGGGCTGAGCAGCGACAACCACATGCGCTTTCCGACGCCAAATCGACCGCGGCTACATGCCTCCCACGCGTATGGGAAGTGCGTGTCATAGCCTCGCAGCGTCCACATTGCAGCACTGTCCCCTGGAGGCATAAGTCATTTGTGTGTTTGTTGGATTGATTGTGTGTTTATTTGCTGCTCTCTCTGTGTGTTATCTGGGTAGTTAGCCGGTTGGATATATGCTCTTGCTTGGTTGTCTGCCTGTCTATCGTGTCTGTGTGTCCGTTTACCTGCCTGCCTGTAAGCTGAATGTCCGTTTACCTGCCTGCCTGTACGTCGGTTGGTTGTTTGTTTGCTTGCCTGCCTGTTTGTTTGTTTCGCTTGTTTGTTTGTGTGTTTGTTTGTTTGCTCGTTTGCTTATTTGGTTGCTCGTTTGTTTGTTTGCATGTTTTTGCTTGTGTGTGTGTATTGATTGATCGCTTACTTGCTTGACAGATTAATTGAGTGATTGAGTGATTGATTCGGGATCGATGGATCGATGGATTGAATGACGGTCAATGTATTTTGCTTGCTAGTGAGTGATGAACTGATTGATGGATCGATTGGTCGATTGATGGTTTGATTGTGATTGATTGACTGCTGACTGCTTTGCTTGATCTATTGGTCTGGATGGCTGGAAGGCTGGACGGCTGGACGGACGGACGCACGGACGGACGGACGGATGGCTGGCCGGGATGCATGCATGGGTGCATGGATTGCTCTTGCTTGCTGGATTGACTGACTGAATGACTGATTTATTGACTGACGACTGACTGAGATACATTGATTGCGTGATTGTGTTGCTGTGTTTTAGTTGTACGTATCTGTCTCAACGTCTCAAATCACAAGGACACACCTGTTTTACCAAACTTACTACACTTCCCAGGCAGGAACAGGAATCCACAAGAGGATGAATCACTCGTCTTACCCAAGAAACCGCGGGGGGCGCCTGTTCGCGTGATCTCTGAGCTCGCAGCCAGTTACTCTCTGGATGGGGCTGGCGAGGTGAAGGAAGCAGCGCTCCTGGCAAGCGGGAGGCTGCGATATCACCAAGCCCCACAGGGGCCACCCCTCCCCAGCGCTGTACATTATTGGCGGGGGGTTATGGGCGGGGTATGGGGGGGGGGCGTCTGTGCGATATGGGCGTGGGTTACATGACTACTTCAGAACTGTACCGAATACGTACCTTGGTATCATGAAAATGCGCGTACATTTTCATACATAGACATAAAAATACATACATACAAAAATACATACATACATCCATGCATACATAAATACATAGATACATACATAAATACATAGATACATACATTACATACATACAGTGACACACAACCTGCTCCATTTGACCTTGGACCACACGAACCCAAGAAAGGACCACCTGACCATACTTTCTCTCACTCCCTTCTGGTGTACCCTCCCCAGCAAGGAACTATGAGGGGTCCTGGTTGCCAGTTTCCTCAAAGGTCATTTGTGTCTTCTTTTCTTTTTGGTTTTCCTGTTGGTTTCCTTGTACAACCTGCCAAAAAGGTGTAACCTCAAAAAAAGTGCAACACCCTAAATGGACCGTAGATTGCTGATCATTTGACAAACGTTTGCTCTGGCAACCTCCAAAAACGAACACAGAACCCAAAAAGGTGTAACCCTCACTTTTTGAGTGGATAGTCCAAACTTCTTGTTTACCACTAAAATGGTCCAAACCCAAAAGCTTAAAAGTCCAGGAACTCAGGAAATGAGTTACTCCGTTTCTCAATTTGTTGGGTTCAACATTTCTATGGGTCAAAACCCCGTACCCCAAGCGAACAATCCCAACTAAAATAGGTTCCGAAATGGGTGGTAAAGTCACCTACCAACCAAAATGGGATCCCCTCGGTGTTGACCCACGGCCATGTCTCGCATGTCTCCGCGCGCCTGGATCTTGGAGGAGATCTCTGCTCCGAAGCCGTTGGTTTGAGGCGCCTATCTGAACACCATCGATCGACCCCGATTCCCGGATTGAGTCGGCGAGTCGGATCCCTGAAAACCAGCGAAAAAACAAAAACGCTACGTCAATGTGGGGGTTCCCTAAAATCACCTGGTTTTCTCGTCAGACGCCCGGTTCGCGAGCCATGGCGGGGCCTCATGTGCCACGATCAGGCGCCCCGTTTTCTCCACGGACGCCTGGCCGATCACATGGGGTCAACGTCAAGTCTACGTGCTGTTGCCCTAGACATGGGAAGCGGGAAACTTAGCGAGTCCATACCCCTGGAGAGCGGAATGAAAATCGCACCTGGTCAGATTGAACCGTGCAACAAACAACAAACATGGATGTCCTGGGTCCAGAATATATATATATATTACATATTATATATATATATTACTATAAACAAACAAACAAAAGAAGCACAAGCAAGCAAGCAAGCAAGCAAACAAACAATCAAACAAACACACACACACACAAACAAACAAACAAACAAACAAACAAACAAACAAGCAAGCAAGCAAGCAAGCAAGCAAGCAAGCAAGCAAGCAAGGAAGGAAGGAAAGAAAGAAAGAAAGAAAGAAAGAAAAAAAGAAAGAAAGAAAGAAAGAAAGAAAGAAACACACACACACAAACAAACAAAAAACAAACAAACAAACAGACCTTTGCTTGTTTGGTTGTGTGATTGTTTGCTTGCTTGCTTGCTTGCTTGCTTGTTTGTTTCTTTGCTTGATTGTTTATTTGATTGTTTGTTTCTTTGCTTGTTTGCTTCTTTGCTTGTTTGTCTGTGTGTTTGTTTGCTTGTGTGTTTGCTTGTTTGTTTGTTTGTTAGTTGGTTAGCTAGTTAGTTAGTTAGTTAGTTTGTTTGTTTGTGTGTTTGTTTGTTTGTTTGTTTGTTTGTTTGTTTGTTTGTTTGTTTGTTTGATTGTCTTTTTTTGTTTGTTTGTTTGTTTTGCTTGTTTGTTTGCTTGCTTGCTTGTGTGCTTAAACAAACAAAAAACAAACAAACAAACAAACAAACAAACAAACAAACAAACAAACAAACAAACAAGCAAACACATACATGCATTTAAACAAGCAGTAAATAAACAAGCAATAAGTAACCAACGTGCATCAATAACTGACTCGGTAGGTAAATACGCAACCACAAATATAGATAATAATAGTAAAAATAATATTAATAATAACAACAACATCAATAAAGGGCTCGATACATAATGAACTAACAGATTCAACAAGTGCAACTTGGGCGGTTTGCAAAACAAAAAGTCCCCGAAAATGGTTAGGTTACTTTTAGCTTCTCCAATAGGAACATAGGAACCAAAACGAATGGGTGCTCGGTTTCGAGACACCCTCCGGCCTGCACGGTGTCCACATCCCAAGGGACGATGGTCTGCAAGTCGATGATCTGAATGCGTGTGATTTCGTAGTTTTGCCCCAAGCTCAAAAAGCGGTCCCTGATGTTTCTCTTCCCCTAAGAGAAGACTCGAACCGTGAATGGAATTCCTGTGGCTCCCCCCCCCTTCCCCCAAACAGCATGTTTTTGTTGGAATATGTGCGCAGAGGATCATGATGTGGGTCAAGTGAGCTTCGACCCAATGAACAAAAACCCAACGTCCGGTTGCCAAAGTGGCACGTGTCCTCAAATTTGGCACCCGCTTCCAAATGGATGGGTGTCCAATCAACTATCTCGCCTGCAACCCTCCTAATGCATCAGACTCCATGGGCACAAATGATACCTACCGCATATACAAAGCATGAAAAAACATCCCACAGTTTGGAAGGCGAGCCGGCGAGCCCAATGTTAGCACACGCCCTCTTCACATCAAGTCCCCGCAATGATAGCCTTTCTCCAACCAGTGCCTTTCGTTGCATCTCCATGAAATGCATATAAGATATTGGGCTTGCCCGAGTCATGGTCTTGCTTCGGAACGCCAAAGACCGACATATGTACAAGTCAAGACCTTCTCCCGCTAAAACGAACAAGGACAGAACCAATCCAAACCAGGCAGAGTTTTTGTTCTTCACTTCAGCCTACCTTGCAGGCATCAACAAGTGAAACTCTTGGGGCTTCATTTGTTGACTCCAACAAACACATCCAAATCAAGGGGATCCAACACTGACCAGCCACACCCTACGGCAGAACGGGTTCGCTGCAAAACCCGCAAGGCTAAAGGTTTGGCACAAAGTCCGTCCACGGATTCTGATCATGGGGTCGCAGTAGCCCAAGATAGAGACCCCCAAAATAGTCATTCGGGCGGGAGTCATGTCCACCACTTGTGAGGTGGCTCCCTCTGAATATTGTAGCCAAATGGGTCACAACCCTTGAAATGGGCAGTTCTTACCATTGGTTTTCTCATAAACAAGTCAGTGCAGATTAAAGCTTGTTCGAAAGCACGGCTTCTAGACACTTCAACAAGTCACCAAACTCAACCGAGGGAGAACTGACGCAACAGCCCCAACGTGGCTCCTTGGGCTTCGAATCCGCTTCAAACGAAGACCTCTCCAGACCGCGCCTCACAAGAGATGCCCTCAGCCTCCGCCCGCGTTGCGGCTTCCTGAGGGCGAAAGGAGAGTGGCTGCGCCTGCAGTGCCCCCCAGGCAAGCCGCTGCAATGTTGACCCCGGATTGATAAGCCCCTAAGCCGTTTATTAATATGGGGGTGTCCCTGGATTTCGTGGGAAATCATCACTATTGGAGGGGAACACCCCCCTATTAAACTGCGGTTGATTCATCTGCGGTCAACAGTATCCCATCAAAAACATGAGGAACACCGCAAGCCAGAGCAAGAACACATGTACCTTTGTTTGGGACTCGGAAAATACGAGGACCACCCAAAGCCACAAACAGTGCGTTGAAGGAACCCTCCCTCCGATCCCTCGCGGGTTGAGTCGCGAGTCGCGAGCCCCGAGCCTGCAGGCGGAGGATCTGGGAGCCCCACCCCACCAAGGTCACCTCAGGCGGCAAAAGGTAATCTCCGATTCATCATTTCTTGATTACCCATTTTTCCATGAGAGCCATGGGTCAAAATTCCGTACCCCGAGTGAACATCCCAATCCCAACTAAAATAGACTAAAACGGGTGGCGCGCCTAATTACCCCAAAATGGTACCATTGGTTTTGACCCACAGCCATATGATTCCCATTGTTCACGAGCCGATGTAAAATATGATTCCTGACTCATGACGCTCGCTGTTTTCTAGAACTAACTCACTCTTCTCGAGCTATGTCCTATTTTTCTAAGTCTAAAGGTTTAGAGATCCAAGTGCAACGCCAACAGCCTTGATGGATCAATGGCTCTGGTGGTATTTTCTCATGAGGACCCGCGTATTCCGAACGCTCACGTGGGCGATCACGTGGGTGCCACGAACTGAGCACTTGAAACTTTTGTTCCGTAGGGGTCCTAAAGGAGGAGGCTTGCCTCATTAAGCACCCCGGGGTTATTGATCACCGGTCGACATTCTTCTCAAGCGGCAGAATCGCATCATGGTGAAACGCGAACCACGCGGATATCGGCAAGCCCCTGTGGGGAGCGGAAGTGGATATTGGCGGGTGAACTTGTTCCAAACAAAACCCATTTTCAGGGGCCCCGATATGAAACAACTCTATAGGACTGAATTGTTTCCCCACTGGGATTGAGGGGCCAATGGGTGTGTCTTCTTGTGAGGATACCACTGTTTGAGTGGTTTTCAAAGGGAGGCCAAATGGACACTCGGCAACATATGGAGGTCTCAAAACATGTTTGCGCCACGCCCAAATGGGTGAATTGATTTCGGCAAAGTCAAGTAGCAATCAGGAGACAGTCCATGGGAGTTGTAGCAACGCTGATCTTTGTCCCCTGGGAAAAATACAAATATGTCCAGTAGTGATAGATGCCCTTTAAAACCAACAGGGATTTTTTTCCAAATGAAACTGTCCAGCGCCGGAGAGCATATCTCTGACGGAAGCCGCCAATGTTGATTGAACATCGATGGGTTTCCCTGGCAGATGGTTCAGACAGCCCATCTAAGCCAGTGGCTTGCCCGTCTATTTCTTAACCAGTCTTCCGGGCGGTTTGGCAAAAAACAAAGAGTTTTCCCTGGCTTAGATCGTATACAAAACCTGGAAGCCGTAGAGTTTTCAACCCCACCTCCGAGGAAAAAGCCGGCGGTCTGGCCAGGAGGCGTCCGTCCCCGGGCGGACCACCTCCGCCTGGCCGATGGGGAGCTCGTAGTCCCCCTCGGGGACCTGGGCATCTGGACCTGGAGACGTCTGGTGGTCCCATTCCTTCAAATCCAAGCCCCGGAGTCCAGGCGCCGGTGCGCAAGCCACTTTGGTAGGGAACCAGACAAAAAAAAAAAAAACATCCATGGTTTAAAACCTAGAGGTAAAAGCCACTATACTAGGTAACCAGAAAAAACCATGGGACACCCAGAGGTAAATACCTGGTTACCTGGTTTTCTGCTATAGTGGAAAGTTGAAGCACTGGGCAAATCCTTAGTAATTAGGGGGATACCTGAGTCTGCAGGTACTTCACAAAACGGGTTTCGAAGGAATCCCCCAAACCCGCAATCTAAACCACAAAGCTTGGGGCGAAGGAAAGAAGAGGTCCAGGGACTCCACCATTCGAGGAACTCTATGGACATCACCTTTGAGAGATTCTGGAGACGGCATGAATTATATCCAACATGGAACCTGACTGAGGGTGCTGGATTACCACGTGCCTTTGGAATGGACCCTCTGGTGGGTTCCATGTTAGTGGACAGGAGGGCACGGTACATGTACATGAATTACTTTGCAGGTGGATTTCCTGTGCAGCAAATTGTGCCAGGCTTACTTTGAGAGTTTCAATTAAAATGGACCCGAGAGCAGGTGACTAAAATCAAGCACGCGAGACATACCAATCAAAACATCTTTGGAAGGAGTCTATGGCATGTGCATCATGCTTTTTGCAAGGACTGTGGTCATGTACCCTTGAGAACGTGCCGCTAACCGCTTCCAACGGTATATCACCCATAGCCTTTTGCAGCTTCGCTAGGGATACCTGGTGCTCCTGTGAGTTGAGGTACTCCCTCACAAATACCCGACATCGCCTTTGATACTTGGTGCTTGGGGTACATGGTTGAATCAACCTTCGAACCCTTCCTACAAGCTTCCACCAGTCGTAGAGGGCCGTTCCCATCTTCTCTACTGAGCAGCAAGAATGCTATGGGCTAGGGCTACTGCCATGTCAGAACAGAGAAAACTCCAATTAGACATCGCAACGCTTCCTATCAGATGCTCCATTTCAAAACAGTGTGCTGGGCGCCTTTTCCGGTTCAAGTGATTGGCAACTCAAGAATACCCCAGTCCGGCGCTGCAAACTCGAGCAACGCATCCGAGCTAGCCAAACGCCGCCAGACTCTGGCCTTCGATCTTGGCGCGGTACAGAACCTTCGGCTCAAAGAAAAGCACCTCAATACTGCGCCACAGCATGATCATCTAAAGCATCGGTGTCCATGCTTCATCAGTGTAGCACATCTTGCCAACTGCCTCACAACTTCCGGGCTGTCAAACCCAACACCCATCTCAGTCAAATTCCCCATGCGTGTGATTTATGAATCAACAGCTTTACCCCCACCTGAGCTCTTTGGCTTTAACGCCGACTTCTGTTTGTTGTTTTTTTGTTTTTTGTATAACCTACACTGCACCTACTGACAGGTTCCATGTTTAGCGGTTGGATTCCTTCCATCCCGAAATGGGTGGTTTCCTGATGGATTCCCTTTCAACCACCAAACAGGGACCCTCAGCAA
The DNA here is from genome assembly GCA_963377175.1 of Effrenium voratum. Lineage (NCBI taxonomy): Eukaryota > Dinophyceae > Suessiales > Symbiodiniaceae > Effrenium > Effrenium voratum. The sequence continues at coordinate 313,646 of CAUJNA010003482.1, forward strand.
AAACGACAGACCCATTGTTTCCAGGTCCAGCAGTCTGCAATTTGGTCCTTTGTTTGCCAGCCCATGGATCGCTCTCTGGGCCCCCTGCCGGGTCAGGGTCACGGATGGCTGCCAAGAGCAAGCCCTTGGCCTGCTTGGGCCCCCTCGGGATCACGATCTTCAGGCCAGGGCAGTGCGCAAAGTAACTCTCCACCTGAGCGGGGAGCCACCTCCGACATGGCGCACCTTTCGAAACCCCTAAAAGGATCCCCCGCAACAGAAAAACGACATGCCCATGTGGGTATGAAGCTTTGGGGACCCGTTGGTGAACAGCATTGACATGGGGAGTGTCCATCAATCATGTTGAGCGGGGGTTGCCCATGAACATTCATGGCCATGTAGGCCTTATATCCCCCAAATCCAGCGGAAACCACCTTCCAACATGACAGGTCGGATTCGCGATTCGCCGGTTGCGGCATAGGTCTGATCCTAAGCAACCTTCAGTCAAGAATGTGGGTGTCTTTTCTAGGATACCACATGTTGCGTGGTTTAAAATGGACACCAAAAGGAACACCACCATTTCTTGGAAAGGACAGACCTGTCGCAAACAGAAAACGTGCGCAGCTGAACTAAGGGGTGCACACTCTGGCTGTGATACATGCTGCCATGGCCGACGGCAGAGCAGGGTGCCCGGATCGTGATGTTCCCGGCGCCGCCGCCAGCGTTGCGATATCGATACCTTGGACGGGATATGGAGGGCAAAGAATTGGAGACTCAAAACGCGGCTGGTCTTTGGTGTGACCAAATCGCCCCAAAATGACCTTTGTAACACAAACGGCTTCTCCATTAAACCTACAAACAGGTTAGACCGGTTCGGCAAAACCAACCCACCCCCCGACAAAAATGGCTCATCTGGCTCTCAGATCTCTCAAGCTGAGGCCAAGTCTTGGCAATCTCATTGACAATCTGGTCAAATGCAGGAAAGATGTAATCAGCAAACTGAATCTCCGCAATCGCCTGCAGGCGATGGAACGATTCAACGTGTTCAAGACATGGCTCAAACCACTCTTTACTTGGCTGTCCTCAGACTTCCCGCTAAAAGTGACTAACTTTTAGTGGGTTAAATGGAAACCCCCACTGGACACTAAAAAGGCTAAGAACCTAAGGGGATGGCTGGGAACCGCCACTCTTTGAGCATTCAATGGGGCCAGTATCTGGTCAGATTCCGCACCAATGCATTTAACACCTTAAATATGAATGGGATCCAGGAAAAGGTCCTACAAGGCCTCGTCCCCCCCCCCCCCCCCCCTGCGCTCGCGATCCGGGCGAGGTATAGGGTTTACACATGTAACATCAAATGCTAATCCGCATAGTTTGGTAAGTTATTCATAAATTGAAACATATTTTGTAGATGGTGTCTACGCTTCATACTGTGGATGGATAAAAGGGTCGAGATTTAATTTGGGATTTTGTTTTTTCATTTTTGGATTTCTTTTTGTTTTCCGTCCTGGCTACTAAAATGCTGTAATTTACAGCATTTTCTTGCGAAATGTACGTATTTTGCGCGTCCGTCAACATCATCAGCATCGTTTTCAACATCCCCCGCATGTCCATCCAACATCACCAGCATCACCAGCAAATTGGCTTCCCGCATCTCATGGTAAAAGTGAGGACGCATCTCATGGTAAAAGTGAGGACTCAATTAAAGGCGCAGGGGGGTTGGGGGGGGCGGCAGTCTCTCCTTGAAGGGGGCGGCAGCCCCCCCATGATGATCGAAAAATTAGGGGCAAAGAATCTAAGAAGTAACGGTCGCATGATGATCGAAAAAGTGATGATTCAATTAAAGGCAAAAAGTCCAAAAATAGCGGGGGGGTTGGGGGGGGCGGCAGCCCCCCCATGATGATTGAAAAAGCGATGATTCAATTAAAGGCGCGGAAGGTTGGGGCGGGCGGCAGCCCCCCCATGATGACCGAAAAAGTGATGATTCAATCAGGGGCAAAAAGTCTAAAAAATAGTGGGGGGTTGGGGGGGGGCGGCAGCCCCCCCCATGATGATCGAACAATTAGGGGCAAAGAATCTAAAAAGTAGCGGTCGCATGATGATCGAAAAAGTGATGATTCAAATAGGGGCAAAAAGTCCAAAAAATAGCGGGGGGGTTGGGGGGGGGCGGCAGCCCCCCCCACGATGATTGAAAAAGTGATGATTCAATTAGGGCCAAAAAACAACATAAAAAAACAAAAAGCAGCGGGGGGTCATCAGTTCCTCTGCGGCAAGGCCTCATGGTACAAGTGAGGATTCAATCACGGGCAAACTAATCCCTGTAAAACGGCCGCCAAAGAATCTAAAAGCAGCTGTCGCATGATGATCGAAAAAGTGATGATTCAATTAGGCGTGTATTTTAATCGAAAGGGGGGTGGCGGGGGGCACCAGAGAGGAACTTGCGATGCTGAGGATGCAGAAAGCCAAGGCCAAAAACCAACTGGGAAAGCAGAGGATGCGAAAAGCCAAAGCCAGAAAGCCGCCAAAAGAGCGGAACTGGCAATGCAGAGGATGCGAAAGAGAGGAACTGTGAATGCAGAGGATGCGAAATGAAAAGCCACAAAAGCCACAAAAACCCACGTAAAAGCCACAAAAGCCGAAAAGCCACCCACCCTGAAAAACAAAAATAATTCCTAAAAAAAACGAAAAAAAATCCTAAACAAAAATGGCCCTCCTGGATAAAATCCTGCACCGTTTTGAAACCATGGAAAAACCATGGTTTGTTGGTATTTACAGGGGAATCATCATTCCAGGGTTTATTTGGTCGTGCAGGATTTCGTCCATCCACAGTATTTTAATTCAACACTTGGGTTGATGGAAGCAAGAGCTATTTCTTCTTCATGGGAACATTATTTATGGTTGTGTTTTTGCAGAATGGACAACTAAGTTTATGGGGAGTTACAGTAATTACAACTAAATTGTCTCCTGGTCCATCTTTAGTACAATGGCTTTGTGGAGGTCATTGTGTGTACGCTGAAGACATTGTGCTTACAATTCAACATTGAAGAGGGTATTTGTCTTTCATTGCAAAACATGTTATTTCTCTAATGATGCATTAGAAGCCCGTGGCATATGATTCACGAACCAAAGGGATCGCCAAGAAAGGAACCTTCAATTTGGGTAGATCCGTCGCAAGCACCGAAACGTCACGCTTGCAACCAGAATCACATACGGGTGTGTCGCCTTTTTAGGTTGGACGGCCCAAAATGGTGGAAAAGGGGTACCCGTTCTTTGGGGTGTTCAAGGGAAACTAAGAGGAATACCACCATTGTGCGGGGGGTCCCCTAGAAAAAGACACACCCAAATAGGCAGTCAGGTTGTTTCAACCCTGCCTTGTACCCCGCGACGGACAAACCGATGGCAAAGGCAGCGATGGCTTGCTCGGCCACCGGAGCATTCAGCACTCGACCCTCTCCGTGCTTCTCCTTAGGAGGGCACAGTGAAACCAATGCCCGCCCTTTGGCGCCCTACTCGAGGGAACTCCCAGAGGTGATGTTAAAACCACCAAGAAGGGATAGATGGCTAAATTCTAGTGGGGAACCACCTCAAAACAGTTCGGTGGACATGTCCTCTTTGGCCCGAATCCAAATCCATGCCCAAATGAGCTCGTCTTTGGGTGGTTTCAGTTGGTTTGTCTTTAACCCAACCGCAAATGGGCTTCCGTACGAGTCCATGGGACTCCCGACGTCTCCAAGTCTCCCGCAAGCCCATGGAGCATCGAAAGACCCCTCCAAAGGCTACGTCCTCTCCGAAGAGCACCGTCCTTTGGCGGCATTTGGTGGTCGACTGTGGGTGTGTCTCAAAATGAAGTACACAAAACACCCTCATATGGGCATGGGTCAAAATAAAACCACCAGGGGACCGCAGGTTTTAGTCCATGTTTCCATTTAGCGGGGATCCATGTTGAGTACCTAGTGAATCCGCTTCGCACCAGGTGGGATGGATGAAACCCTCATATTAGGTTCCACAGCAGGGGGCGCTAAACAACCAGCAGCCACAAAAGGGCTCACCATAATGTGTCAGAAGGATTTGGACCGGGACCCAAAATGGGTGGCAGTGTCTCTTTGAACCAACCTGAAAAGGGCGAGTTGGGTTACGACCCTCTTGTGAGAAATTCTGAGCCAGTCCTTTCATTGCTGGACAGGGCGATGGACAAGGCTTCGTTGATGGACTGGACCATGGTCATCTCTCGTGTCTTGCCAGTGGGCGCTGGTGGCATTTGCCGGGGCGCAGAGGCGATGCGCCGCGCATCCGGCACGGGGGCCGGTCCGTCGAGGCCCCGGTAGGCGCTCATCTTGTAATCCTGGCTGTACTCTCGGACATGCTTCTCCGCATATGCCGCTTGTTCCTCCAAGTGCCAGGGTAGGTCAGTGTAAGTGTCAGTGAAGAGGTCCCGCAAAGGCGGCCTCTTCTTGGTTTCGCCAGTCTTCATGGCTTGAAGCATCTCTTCACGTGCAGCTGTCGCAATGGCTTTCTCTTTCTCCTCGGTCCACACGCCCTTTGACATCAAGAAGGCGCGCCACCGCGGAATCGGCCCGAGCGCTTGCAGTTTCGCCACCTCTTCCTTGTTCTCCTTGCGATATGCGGATGAGTCATCTGAGGTGGTGTGGTCACCTGAGTGCCAAAGAGGACGGGACAAATGAACGACATGATCCATCCCCTTTTGGTTTTCTTGCAGGGCAATTGAGCTTCATGGGCAGAAAATAGCTCTTTCGGGCAAACACAAGTTGACTACTTTGGCACCGAGCCACCCACTCGGTAAGTCATGAGCTCGAGCAGAGTTGGCTTCTGCTCTGCAACTGATCTTCTTCTGGCCTCGCGGGAAGGTTGGGGCGAACCAATCACCTGTTGTTTGAACAGTATCCTTGGTATCCCTTTGCCTTGGTCCGCAGCTGGGATACACAGCAAAACGTATATTTATATTATGTTTAGTCCACTCCAAAATATAACATCGTTTTGGAGGAGACCCTAAGCCCCGCGGGACGAGGGTCTGTCTCAAAATGGGAAGCCCCAAGAAATGGGTTTCCTGCTTTCTCTTCGAATCAATCCCGAAACGGGTACCCTCAAAACAAGCCACACACACACACATCCACAAGGGTCAGGCTGATTGAATGTCGCGCTTGTCTCAAAATAGGGGATCCCAAAAATTGTCAGTTTCCTATTGGTGCCCCTTTAAAACCAACAAAAGCATGGCACCCCGTTTCAAACCAATTGCCCCTGCCTTTCTCAGCTTCCTTCCAATTGGGTGGTTTGGACTCGTGGTTTGGTGGTTACCTTGAAAAAACCCAAGTTTTCGGACACTGGTTTAGATCTCAGAATCTCTCGGCTTCCGTTTGAAGCCCAGTCAGCCAAATCTCAGATGCCCAGTGGCCAAGGGAAACCAATAAAGGTTTCCTTTTTTTGGTTGGTGGACGGAACAAGGGCACTTTCAAAAACAAAACACACATCCAGCCCTCCAAAAACAAACACAGTCCCACAAGAACCAACCAACAAAACCACCCACACACGCCACAGCATGTGTTTTGCCCCCGCCTCGCGGGTGGCCAAGAACACGGCCACCAGGTCGTTCCCATCCACCCGCACGCTGGGGATGCCCAAGGCCGGCCCCCGGGCCGCGATGCCGTCGCCCCCGTACCTTTGCCACGAGTAAGCGGACCCCCAATGGAATGATCCCGATTCACACCATCCAACCAGTATTTTCTTTAAGGGGACCCCTGGGTTCATTCCCTCATTCCCTCAGCACAGCAGCTTTTTCGCCAAGTCCGACATCCCAAGTAGTGTCCAAGAAGCAGTGGTTGGCGTGTGCTGGATTGCTTTCCTGTTACTTCTTCACATCAAAACCGTTGGGTGCCGAGTCTTTATTAACACAAGCAGTTGTGTTTCATATTTCGTGAACCTGTAAATGCACGTGGCCATGGGTCAAAATCCCATACCCCCCAGTGAACATCCCAATCCCAAACTAAAATGGACTAAAATGGGCGAATCCACCTACCCCAAAATGGGATCCAAAACGGTTTTGACCACCACAGCCACAATTTCTGTGACAGGCACTGGTCATCCACGCCGGTGGAGATGGAGTACCCATTGTTCCGGCAAATGAAGAGCGTCTGACTCCCGTAGACCTGGGTCCAACGACCAAAACGCAATCTGACTCCCGCGCCCAAAACCGGCTTCAGCGATTCCTGGGATGGACATGAACCTTCTGTGATCTTTATTTAAATTCAAATACGTGACAAAGCACCCATAGGTTGTTTTTCTTCTTTTTCTCAATGATGAACCGCAACGGTAGTTGTGAACCGCCCAAAACTGTCCAGCTCGGCAGTTGGGACGGGACGCTCAACAAAACAAACACAACACTCAACTCCTCAAAGTACCAGTGAACCGCCCTTATATAGTCCAACCCACCACAGACCCCCGAATCTTCCTGGAACCGCAAACCCAGCTTTGGCGGATTGACTCCATACCTGTCCCTGTTGGAAAAACGCAAACAAGTCTTTTCAACTGACCGCATGTGCGTTCCTGAAAAAAGAAGAGGGTACAGCTAGAACCCAAAAATACAAAGCTGCTTTCCTCTTTTGCTCTTGAGTCAGCACAAAAAACATGGCATTTAAATGCATAATGAACATGCTTGCACTAAACGGGGTGCAGCATTTTGGACCATAGGGGACCTTTTCAAAAATCGATGGCCCAAGGGGAAAAAGCAACTTATATTATTGTCTAATCAAACTAGACTAAAAGGGCACCTACTGTGGATGGACAAAATCCTGCACCAGTTCGGATGCATAAACCCAAAGATAAGCCACCTGCCAACTGGTGTGAAATGGAATTTCCCTTCGCTTTACATGTACCGCCATTTGCTGAAGCCCCCTGGAAAAACTATAAGACATATCTGCAATGGTGATGACTTCCCTTTAAACCAACACGGGAACCTGAAAACATATTCCTCACTTCCTGTGTGGATTGGCCCACAAAAGCTCAAACTTGCTATTTACCACTAAAATGGTCCAAACCCCAAAAAGTGTCTGTTCCATGAACTCAGGACGTGAGTTAAATTCTTAAGCAAACCCAGTGCATCCAGGCAAGCCATTAGGTAAGCCTTCGGCTTCCTTCCCTTTCACTACGTGATGGCTTCCCCCAGTTACCTACTATAGTGGTTTGCCAAATGGTTGTCCTTAGGTTTCCCACTGAGGTATGGAAATGGAAACCATAGGGAACCAAGGGTCATTGGCTTAAACACAACTTGCTGGCGCTCAGCAGGGAATGAGAATGCAATGTCCCCGATTTACACCATCCAATACCAACTGGTGGTTTCCTTTAAGGGGTACCCCCAGGTTCATTCCCTCATTCCCTACCTACTGCACGAGCAAGACAATCCTTAAGCAAATGGAAGAAGCTTGGTGCAAATGATGATTTTTAATACCACTAAAAGTGTCTTCTCAGAAAGCTCCAGTTGGCAAAAAGTTAAAGTCCTAACATCCCTTGGCAAAATGCACCAAAGAAATGGAAGACTTGTTGGTGCCGTCGGGCTGAGGCGAAGTTCAAGCCCGTGAATGCGTCGCCCTCCGAAGCAGCGCCGTCCCCGAAGTAGGTCACCGAGACGCGGTCCTCTCGCCGTACCGTTTTCAATGGGTTGACGGGTTTTGGTGGGTTTAAAGGGAAACAAATCCTTGAAGCCTTCAAAGGACGTCCGTTCCCCAAAAATTGTGGTTTCCTTTTGGTGTCCCTTTAAAACCAAGCAAAAAGGGGTTCCCCTAAAAAAAGACACCCATTTAGCAATTCGGAATACAATCTTTTCTACCAGACCGAACAAGAAACCACCATTTTGAGGGCCTTGTCCAGACAAGGAACGCGCACGGCCCATGCTTCATGTTTACCCAACTCCCCCTTTGGACGATGTTCCTCCTACAAAGGGTTCCCTTGCACCATCCATGCCAACTGGCAAATTGTGTGCAGTGACCCCCTGCAGAAAAGCGGCACGTTCGTCACGAAGGGTCCCCTGAAAACAGACACATCTAAATGTTGAATTGTTAGCTTCCCTTTGCGACTCCAAGGGCTCCGTCTCTGCAAAATGGGGGCTACGTGGCCAAATTGTATTTTTGACGGCGCCCTTCACCGTTTAGAAGTTCCAAGTCTGTGTCACATGCTCGAGTTCAACTGCCGGTTGGGACGGGTGGGCAGTCCAAACATCGCCCGGCTTGATGGCAGGGGTCCAGCCATTTTCTAATGCTTAAAACGCTGCTTAACCACTCTCCTTTCGATTTCCCGAGCCAAAAACAGCCCTTTTTCCTAGGACATGAGTCTTTAGGATTTGGAGTCCCGAAATGGCTGAACGGTTCTCCTGTCCCTTTACGTCCCTTCAAAACCGAGAAACCGGCAATCAGCACCTCGCTGCTTGTTGGACAGGGGATTTCGGACCTGGGGCCCGGGTGCTGGTTCCCTCAAACACCAGACCGGTGGGTGCTGGTACCCAAGGACATGATTGGTTCACATGCGTGTGTTTATTTTAGGATGACACCCCGGCGCAAAATGGGCTCACGGATTTTTTGGGTGTCCCTCGAAAAACGCCAGACCCAAATCCCTTGATCACCCCTCTCCAGTCCTCCTTGTCCAGCTTATAGGCATATCCTGCCCCAGGAGCTTGGGGGATTTGAGTGCCCAGCACGGCGTGCACCGTCTGCATGTTCTTCTCTAACATGCAGTAGTGGACCTGACATGCTGAGAGAAACCCCAAAAACTGGAACCAAAAAGTCGTGGACCAAATGGCATGGGGAGTAAAATGATGAAACGTATTGGGTTTAGTGTTTCTTTGATTGTTTATTATCCAAAATAAATAAGCACTGGTTATTGAAAGAAACTCGGTGAAGCAAGGATTAGGTGGGCGTGTTACAAAATGCTAGTTTTGTGGGCAACGGTTGGGAAGTGGGAGTTGGGGGATGGGAGGTTCATTTCCATATTCCTTTTTGAACCCCCCCCCCTGTTTGACACAGTATACCCACATTGCCTTTTTAGTCATGACTTCTTGCTTTCAGGCATGGGGATACCAACTAGCTGATTAAACTATTCGGTGTTTGGCTGCATTAGGTGTCCCTTGGTCTCCCCTTGCCCAAGCGAGCCATTCATATGGGTCAATCTCCCTTCAGTACATTCCGCCCGATGAGACAATCAGCTTGTAGTTGGTACTCACCAGGAAACGACCAGGCGCTCATACTGCTGACTCTGGATTGCCTTTGCAGGGACTCTTGTATATTCATGCACCTCAACATTACCCCCAAAATCGTGGGATGCCGTTGGGCTGGTGGATAAGCTAGCTTTTGGAATCTGAGAGCACGAAAATTCGGGTTGCTCCCGTTCGACCTCGCAAGGCAGAACGCTTTGGCAGGGAAGCTTGAGGAGCCTACTATCCATAAACAATCACGGTGGCGCACGGACGGATTCTGGAAGACATGTATCATCTCAAAAGGGCCTCCCTGTCCACTTCCATGATGGTTGAAGTATCCATGCTGACGATTGCTTTTTTGTTTTTTCTGCGAGCATATTGTCACATCAACGAATTCAATTGCCGCCAGCCTCAGTTTTGCTCTCCGGGCAGAAAGACTGGGTTGCTCTTCCACCACCAACATTTTGATCGCCATTTGTCGTGATGGACACTTTTGCAGGTTTGATGGAAATTCCATTTGGGTGTCTCAAAAGTGGGGGAACCACCCATTGTTTTCCCTTTAAGCCCACCCCCAAAAGGGGGTACCCACAACAAAAAACACCCATTTGGTTCCACAAGGTCATGGGTGTGGTCAAAATTAAACCAGGGACCGCAGGTGCTAGTCTATGTAATTTCCATTTACCAGGGTTCCATTTTGGGGTTACCCTATTTTTGACCCACACCCATTTTGGGCTCCGTTCACAAAGCCAAAGACAGCTCAGCGCTGCTCAGCGTGCCTGGAGGTTCCTGCCTTTGCTGCGGTCCCCTTCGTTGCCGATGTTCTGGTCCGCGATCTCCTCAAAACGTATATGGGTCTGCGTTTCTTGAGGCTACCCGGGTTTTCCGCGGGACGGGGGGAGGGGGGGTTAACAGGGAATCCAAAAGAACAAACACATTTTTGGTTGGGTGCCCCGTAAAAAAAAAAAAAAAAAATAAAAAAAAAATGAAAAAGAAGAAACACCCATTCAAAACTTGGTTGAGCAAAACAAGTCCCCAGAAGTGTGCGTGTTTGAGATATTGCAATCATATATTGACTCTTAAGCGGTTTGGCTATACACCTAGCCCTTAAGAAAGCTGTGCCGTGCGGAACCTCCAAATATGCATTGTAGAAGTCCAAATCTCCTGCTATTCCCGAGTTCTTGGTTTTGGGGTGAAATCATAGATTCACCGAAATGGCTCAAAGAGTGTGTCAAAATTGTGGCAACCCACGGTGTTCTGATCATCGGTTAAAGCCTGACAGCAACCCTGAAAAGGAACTCAAACCTCCTCTCTGGTATTCCTTCAGGGACTCTTGGGTCATAACCATGGTTGTGGAGTGCCAGTCCTCTCGTGACCCTGCTGATTTAAAAAAACACTCAAGTATGTCGAACCTAACTAATGGGTTGATTGGCCCCAGCTGGTGCGCCATAATCCAGCGGTTTTCTTATCTGGTTGCCCAACATAAACCAACCAAAAGGAGGTTGCCCGAACAGAAACATACAACCAACCAGCTCGCTGGTTGTTGGGTACATGGTCATCCCCTGCTCCATTTCTCGTCCGTAGCCAAATATATTAGGGTCTGTCTTTGTTGTGGGTATCCTTTTTGGGGACGGATTGAAAAGGAAAGCTCAAGGACAATCACCAGCTCTTTGCATTCCCTTCTTTTGATTTGAGTTTGCTCGGTAGCTCCTGGGCGGTGAGCCCGCGCCACAGGAAGGCCCCCAGCTCGCGGTACTGTGGCCAGATCATGTCCTGCGGCTGCAGGGCAGCAGCCGTGCCCACGCTGGTGGCCTGGAAACGCCGAGGTTTCGGGGCCACCACCAACTTTGTTCTAGAAACCTACGGCACCCACGGGCTTTGGGGTGTGTGTGTACGCACGTGTGCGTGCGGGCCTGTGGTCGCGTGCAGGCGTGCGGACGGGCGTGCATGCGTGAGTGTGTGCGTGTGTTTGTGGAGATGGGGGGGTTCTTTCGGTCTCCCTCGAAATTGGTGGGTTCCCCCCAGTTTCCCACCAAAAAGTGTCCGACTTTCTGCTAAGGCACCCTAAAGAAGGGGTCAAGCCAGCAGTCAAAGGTTGGCCCAAAAAATTCGTCGAGCGAACTGCGCCCTCCCATATGAGATCTATGGAACCTAACTGGTGGTTTGGCCCGTTTTTCTCCAATCCGCTGGCTCCATCGACAGGCTACTCATCCGGAACTTCCCCACCTACGACTGCAGGTCTGAGGGGCCTCCTTTGATTCAGCGCTTGAATTGCTCTTGTTTGGGAATCCCTTCACCTGGGATAGGTCCATAAGTGTCCTTTGAAGACAACCACGGCACTGGCTCAGTGGAACTAAACCGCTATTAAATGTTCAACTCTGACCCCATGCCGAACGCCAAATCAGAACCTGATCTGTCAACCGCAAAGATATCCCACACTTCAACTCCCAAGGGAGGGTGCTAATCATTCGAGTACAACTGATGAGTCTCGAGTACAACTGATGAGTCTCGAGTACAACTGGTAAGTCTCGAGTGGGATAAGTTTTGGCTCGCAAGGCACTCAGCTTCACTCTAATTACTTGAACAGGGAAACAAGGAAGCAACGGCGGTTCAGGGAGGGGACCAAAAGGACCTTAAATCACTTCTGCAGGTACGTTTGCACAGCAAACTGGATGGGTCTTCGTTGGCCCGCGCCATCCAGTTGCTCGCGGGCCCCCTGCTGAAGAAAAAAGGTTTGGTGACAGGGTATTCTGCCACTCCGCACACACACACACAAACAGCGCGGAATGTGTCTCAAACTTAGCGCCTGCCTTCCCTGCCATTCCTCTAAAACGCCAAAATGCGGGTTCCCCCAAACAGGCACGCCCAATTTACTGGTTAGCATCCGGTCTCCAAATGTACTGGAGGGCAACCGCTATATACCAAGGAAGCGGAACCCGAGGCTGCCTTTGAACAGCTTTTCCAGCCATCCTCCCGGCATTGGGTCCCATGGCCCCAGTCTCGCCTCCTCCCCGTAGTTGGTGCAGTAAAAGCTGATGCGCCCCTGGCGCTGCATGGTGAGCAGCACATCGTCATAGACCTTACTCTTCACCATGAGCTCCATCATGTGGACCCCCTCGTCCAGCGAAAATGGGAGCTCCACCCCATCCTTGCGCCATTCGACAAATACATGCATTTCATGGCAGCACCTCTAATGGCCCTTGGCTTCCCAAACTCAAAAGGGCCGAAACCAGGGCTCCCTATATAGGTCTCCCTTGAACCGCCCTACTGAGAGGAACCCTCAGCCAGTCCAAAGTGCCTCTTAAGATGCCTGAAAGGAAAAAAGATTGGAACACCCATTCAGAATCCAACTTCCTCCCTCTTCGTTTCGGCCGAACCGGCCATTGGCTTGGTTGTTGGTTGTTTTTCTCCATCACCCATTTCAACCCCCTTCCCCCCCCTTTTCCCCTTTCCCCCTTTCGGTGGCCTGCTGGCAGGGATTCCCCGCCTGCAACTTCCCCTGTGAATTCAAAACTTGGAACACCGGGAAGGTGCTCTCCGAGCCATCTTTGAACTCCAGAAGCTCGCTGAAGCCTCGGTCGGAGCGACGAACCATCCAAACATGCACATCGAAAAGACGTCGATGTACCTGGCGAAAGAAAAACACAGCAAAAATACCGGTATTTGTCCACCCCAAACTTGCATCGGCCCAAAAGTGACGCTTCAGGTAAAGCGGAAATGGCGGGGAGGTTGAACAAGCAAAAACGTTCTGCTGGTTGAAACGAAAAATGAAGAAAGCTCAAAAGTGCGCAGCGCAGAAAGGTGAGCTGGGTCTGGCCAAGAAGCTAGTGGATTGGACGCCTCTCCAAAGGAGATGCGTGTCCGCGGCAAAACCGCGGAAGGCAAAAGCGGGTCGAAACGCCGCGCTCTTCCCGGCAAAACTGCGGGGCAACCGAATCGCCCGGAGAGCTGCGCGCTCCATGCTCCGATGGCTACCCCAAGCTTTGGGGCGTCAAAACTGGTCGCGAAAAAATTTCGCGAATGCGATGCGACCGACTTGAACATAATTTTGGACCGGTCTGTAGATATTACCAGCTGAGAAATTGCTGTAGCTTTTTTTTTTCTTTTTCCCATGGCTTTCTGTTGAGGGCTATACAACTTTGTCATCCATGGCTTTCTTGCTGCCAAGAGCCTTTGACGCATCCAAGTTCTGGTACAAACAGCAACACGTTGCATTCACGCCCAACATCACACACCACTCTCCCAGCATTGCACCTTGCCAGTCAGTGCCCGCAAACGGATTGGTGGCCAGTTGGGCAGTGCAGATTTGTCTTTTGGCTGGCAATGGCAGCATTCCACCGTGACTTCTCATTGCGCACTGTCACGCGTCGAGTGGTGAAAAAGATTACCAGCTTGCTAAATGGGGAGTCTTTTTTTGCCTACACGTGGGACCCAACCCCTGCTGCCTCTGTGCCTTGGTTCCCCCCTTGGCGGCATGGTCGGGCCCGATTAATTGCAAGCTGAAGCCCATCCTTTCAGGAGCGGCTGACTGGTGTGGACACAGAGACCAGCGTAGCGTACAGGCACTGTGCGCTCAACCCATAGCGCCATAGTGCCAAGTTGCAGCGCCTGGGCACACCGAAGAAACGATAGCACGTGATGCAGTCTGTCATCGGACCTACAAACGACCTCTTCATGAATCTTAGCAAACAAGCTCTTTTGCAGTGCTGACGCCCAATCTTTGGGCACATAGGTTTGTTTTTGCGAGGGCATCCTATTTGTTAGGCTGCATTAAATCAAAACCAAGGGTGAACATCCATTTGGATTGTTCCCCTAATTTAAGACGTACCCAAACGTGCTCACAAAAGTTCTCCTATTGGTCACCTTTTCACTTTGCAGTGCCTCGCTGCTATATCCTCCTCTCTCACTTGTGAGGCTAAGGACTAAAAACAATATATACGATAAAAGTAGCATTCCTCTACAGGATAGTGCCCATATCTGATTTGATGCCGTCGACCACTTAATATCCAAGAGCCCACTCACCAAGTTTTGGCTTCGCGAGTTTCAATCCTGGAGAGCGAATCCAGCATCAATTGCCAACATAAGGGGTCCCCCCCAAAAAGGAAAAGTGTTTTTCCTCTTGGTTTCCCTTAAAACCTGCCTAAAACCGTATCCTCCAAAAACACACACAGCCATTTTGTAGCAGCCATGCCGTTGTGCACGTTTTGGTGTGGGGTATCATTCCGGGTCGCACTGATGAAACCAGGTGGCACCCGCAGATATTCGCTCAGTCCAATGCGTGTCGTGGCAAAGTCAAACAGGACACTTGCATCTTGTCACAGAACCATTAAGAGACTGTCTCTGCGGTCGCTCTCTCTCTCTCTCTCTCTCTCTCTCTCTCTCTTAGTTTCACAGAGAGCACCAGGATGATTTGGTTGCAACAGGCCCCGGCCTGTCTAGTACTCCTGGGAGAACGAGGCGGCAACCACACCTATCGGCGAGCGCGTGCGACCTTGTGAAATGACACGGCCGGCCTTTCGTCGGCTGCTTGTCGGGCAACAACGCAGTGTGAACGTTCGGCAAGACCTCAGCGCGGAATGCGTGCCCCAGACCCTTCGTGTCTCAATGGGAACAATCCGGCTTGGAAGGAATGCAGCAGGCTCACGAATTGGAACCACACATGGAACTGGAGCCGGTTTCTTTGAGGTTACGGCTCCGCCGGACTTGATGGTGACATCGCTCATGTACTTGTTCAGCTCCTGACTCCAGGATTCTCAGTCGTGGTGCCCAAATGAATGGTCCAACCCAAAATGGCGGGTATGTGTTTTTTTCCTTTTCCCACTGCTTCCAGGCAAGCAGGGGTGTGAAATCCATTTTGGAGAAACAGGGTTTGGAGGTTCCTTTGGCCTTCGACTTGCACCATTCATAGTCTGCTCCCTCGATGCCTCGTCATTGCGAATTGCCAGCTGAATGTTCCGAGGGATGATGCGGGCTTTCTTCTGCTCCTGCCGATTCGGAGATTGACCTGATTCCTCTGACCATCCTTTTTGAGGGGGTGGGGAATCAAGCAATCAGGGAGTGAGGGACCTCTGTTTATTATTAAAACAAGTGGTTGTTTGTGTCTTTTCTAAATACAACAGCCCGAGTTTAATTTAAAAGAAGAAACAAACAACTCATCCAGGGACCGCCCTTCCCCCCTTTCAGTGGGCCACTTTCTCTCGACCTTTTGGGGGCCCTCCATTGCCAGTGGGGATTTTGTTTCGCCCTTCGCCCCGCTTGCGGCAAGCCGCCTTGGCGGAGTTGCCCGCGAGCTCCAGGATTTCCGCCACGACGTACTCAATCACTCCGGTGAGGTAGATGCTCCTAGCTGACCCGGTCTTCCAAACTGTTTCTGGGCTGCCCGTTTTCAGATCCCCCGCTAAAAGTTTAACCTGACTTTGAGTGGGTCAAATGGAAACCCCTACTAAACACTAAATAGCTAAAAAGCTAAGGGGATGGCCGGGAGCCACCAATCATGACGCTTCGCCTTCTCCAAAATCTGCTTTGCAAATCCCTCGGCCATGTAAACTCAACTTTTAAGTCCAGGGCTCCTGTCCAAGACCCCAACAAACACCTGACGTCTCGGAATCGGCCCTGGAGTGGAGACCAACTTTCATTTTAAAATGGCCCAGAGCTCTGGGCATGTTGGACAGTGTACCGGCAAGCTTCACGGTTCCGGATCGATCCGGATCCCTGAAGCCTCCGAACTCCTTCTCGAAACCGAGGTTTGGGACGCCAATGCTCGATGTTCGGCTGGTGGACGCCATTCTTCGGGGAGCCATGCTCAAAGATCTGATAGACGCGGGTTCCCTAATAAACATGTATGTTTAAGCAAAACAAATATATAGACATCGTTGTTTGAAGCGGAAACGAAAAGGACACCAGCCAGTTTGGGGGTATCCTATTTTCAGGAACACCCACATCATTGCGTTACCCCATGAGGAAACCCGCTTGGATCACCATGAGCCATGACTTGCCTCCGACTACTCCGGCTTTCCACTGAGGCTGGCGCGCATCCTTGCGCACACCTCGTCAGGGCTCGAACGGAGCCCAGCATGTCACGGCAAACTATGCGCAAAGGCACAAGCCCAAAGAGGAAATTGATTGAACTTGGCAACCAAAGGTAATGTTTAAGCCACTAACCAGGCACATATGTGCATGGGTCGAAAATTGTGTGGACCCAAAATCCCTACTTGTTGGAGGTTGCGACCCCCGACAAAGGAGCCAGGTCTTAACATTCGCCCCAAATTCATTGCACCATAACCCCCGACCAGACTTAGACCCCAAGCAAAATGTTAGCTTCTTGCTGGTTGAAAGGGAAACAGGTTTAAACAAAACATGAAGGACATTTCAAAACAACAAAGGTGCCTACAAACGTGAGTCGAGCCTGGCCATGGATTCAGGAAGGATTTTGAACCCAGATTTGACAATTGTAACTTGGGTCACCCTAATTGGGTCCTTTCGGATGCTACGCACCTTCTTTGATGCAAGCAATCACAGCTCGATCAAAATCCCGGAATCGAGGCAAACTTAACTTGTTGCTTAAACAAAGAAAAACACAAAGGAACCCCACAGGGGCTTCCAAGGGCAACCAACTTCACTTTTTGCTGGTAAAAAACAGTCAGCAACACACAGGATGTTCTCAAAAGGGGTTCAAGGGTACCCAGCGTCAGTTAAGTCTAGCGAAGGCGGGAATTCTTCTTCAGTGCGGAGCGGCTCTTCGCATAGCCGCTCTCCTTGAGCATCCTCCGGATGCGGTTCACGGGGAAGCCTGCCACGTCTGTTTTTTTGGGCTACGGCTTAAGGCCCTTCGAGCGGATCAATTTGAGGGCTTCGCAAAAGCACAATTTGAGGCTGTGAGTTATCCTGTAAAACACACAAGTTAGAGGGTGATTTTGAGAATGTCACTTTAATGGACCCAGCAAGCCATGCTTCGAATTGCAGGATTCCCGAGAGGTGGGCACGAGCCCTGCCTCTGGAAAGGAAACAAACAGTTGCACTGAAAGTAGATGGCACCATGTTCATCAGGAAAAGTACAGGGCATGAATCAACATGGCCGACGCATGGCACCCACGTTCATCCAACTGACACATTTCTCAAAGGGCTGAATGCAAGTCTCCTGGACCCGCTCAACACACAAATGGAGCCCTAGGCTTCAACCGGCGTGCCTGCGAGCCGAGCGAAAGGCGGGGGAGAAAAAAAAAAAAACGTGGCGGGAAGGCAAATGCCTGCCTTCTTCTCGGTGCGGGCGCCCTGCAAAACCGAGCTGCGGATTCCAGTGGCTCGAATTCGAGTCCGAGCCTTCCAAATGCATTGCTCCACATCTTGATCCTGGAGGTTCTTGTTGACTGGTTGATGTTGACTGGCGTTTGTTTAAACCCAACCCGCTAATTGCATGGCAATCTGTATGAGCCCCGACTCCAAACTGCTCGGCATCATGTTGGCGTCCTTTGAAAAGGAACCCAACAAAGGGTATGCTGCCTAATTCGACTCGTGGGCATGTATTTCTGTTGATGGTACCCTGTTGCAGAGTTGCTTTCGAGGGTATTCGAAAGGAAACCACCCAAAAGGGCATTCGAGGGCATTCGAGGGCATTCGAGGGCATTCGAGGGAGAGAAAGCAAACCCAAAAGGAAACCCAAAGTGAAACCAATGGGAAACCAAAGGGAAACCCAAGGGGAACTAAAGGAAAACCGAATTGAAACCAAATCAGGAAAACCAAACCAGAGTCAACAAACCCAATTCAGAGCATCTCATCATGTGATGCTTGTTTGGGAAGCCCATAGGAAAACCGCGGGAGAAGTTCCCTGAGTTGAGAGTGCCGAAAGCCAAGTGGCCGATGGGGTTCTCAGAGCTCCCGTTCGATTTGCCCGTTTTGGGCGGCTGTAAAAAAAAGAAAGAGGCAACCGGGGAACTAAACCACCAGCAGAACCACATTTAGCAAGTTTTGACATCACCTTTTGCACCAATTGAGCAGCGCCCGAAACCCATTGACTACTGGTTCTACCAGCATGGCTACAATGACAAAGGTTTAAATCAGCTTTACTATAACCACACCAGGCAGTACAATGTCAATGGAAATCGGCTCTCGATGCTCAATTTCAAGCTCGGTACCAATTTTGGCGGAAAGTTTAAAGATCACCACGAGTGTGTCTCATTTGAGGGAACCCGTTGCGTTCATTGTTGGGGGTTGGGTGACCATGGGCGTGTCTAATCTTAGGGCACCCCTTGCTGGTCAGTTGGAAAGGGAAACCAAAAGGAAAGCCGAAGCCAACCTCTGTTTTTTTTTTTTTTCCCGGGGGGGGGGGGGTTCTGACCCATCCCTCGCCTTGGTCTTGTCCGGGTTCTTCTTGGTGCGAGCGGAGGGCCTTCGCCCGGCTTTCGGCTTGGGAGAGGCCTGGCGCATCGGATCGATCCGACAACTGGCCCACCCCGAAAGGCCCGGTCCGTAGCTCCGAAAGGCGCCAGCAAGGGCACATTTGGAGACCAGCGAAACCAACGTGACTGCGAAATCAACTTTTTGGGGCTCGAGACAAATCCATGTTGGTGAGATAGCACAAGACACCCCATGCTCCAGGGCCTGTCGCCAGGGAGCAGCGACACGCCCTGGCCACCTTGTAGGAAAACCAACAGGAGGTTAAACGTTATGGCCCATATGGCTTTGTATATTTCCAGCAAAAAGCTGGTTTTGAAAAGAACGATGGTTGAAAAAAATGGGGAAACAACCTGAAATAGGTGGTTCCTTGTTGGCTTCTCTTTATTCAAAACCATCCCCAAGGGGTACTCTCAAACAGAAGCATCCATATTTTGTTTAAGCCATGATTCAAACAGGAGAGTCGATCGCCCAACCTCGCAGCGTGGAACATCAGCATCCATGGCGGTCGAAAGTCCCGAAATGTGAGTCATGCTTCCTGTGATCAAATCTACAATGCTTCCAAACCCTGAACGAAAATTGAATCCCCAAGCAAGTCGACCCTCATGGCTTTCGCCCGCTTTCGCGAATCTCCAAATCCCAATCTGACTCCATAGGTTTTGACCATGAGGGCTGAGACAAAATGCGCCCATGGACCCTCCACCTCAGCCGAATTGGAGTCACAACAGTCTTGTTTTTGCTGATACACCGAACTCACCCCAAGGAAACAGCCTCACTTTGAATAAGGCCAGGACAAATGCTTCAGGCGAAAACTTGAGTGGACAGTGAGGCCTGAGTCTCCGGGCTTGGGGCATCTTGAAAGACCAGGGACCGATGAGCTCAGCACATTCCCATATCGGGTATATCCATTCAAGTGGCAGTTTGCCATGCCAGAAATTATCCAAGGTATCAAGGGCAACTAGTCCAAAAAAGCTCTTCTGAGAACATTCTGGCTGTACCCTCCCTTCTGTTCAGGCATCCTTCTCTTTGGATTGCCCAAAACCCCAGGGCAAGGTGGTGGCCGAAATTGGTCTCAATACCATACACTGTTCCTGGCTTCCCTTTCAAGACCCCCAAAGGAGAAATTACCCACACTCAATGATTCAAATATTGAAACGGGTGTGTCTTAAGGTTGGACCCCCCTAAAAAGGCGCAACATGGTTTCCTTTTGGTGTTCCCTTGAAAACCGAACCCAACAAGGGTACTCTCAAAAAACAAAACAAAAAACGCGCACACACACAAACACCTGGGCGAATACAAGCGCTTACACAGAAGCTCCCTTTGCAAAGGACTTTCCTCTAGAACCCCAGCCTGGGAACAACGAATCTACAGGGGACCCTTGGTATCCAGAGGGTCAACATGTGGTTGCCGTGTGAGTTTTAACTCAAAAACCCTTTGGTGGACATCAACATGTGGTGTTCATGTCCACCAACCACTATTGAGGTGGTTCCCTATGAAAACTCACAGCCATATGGCAACCACTTTTTGACCCTCTAGATAAAAAGGGTCCCATATGGATTTGTGGTTCCCGGGCTGGGGTTGAGTGGTTCCCTGTCGAGTCTCCTTTTTTCGGTTGGTTTCTGAGGGAACCCAAAGGAGAACTCCGATGCCGCCGAAGCAACATTTCGACACGTCAGGCCTTGCCCCTGGGAGCATCTTCCTCGTCTTCCTCCTCGGGCTCCTCGTGATCATCCTGATCCTCTCGGACTGGACTTGACCGGAGATGGCGGGCCTCTGCTGGAGGCTTTTTTGAGGATTTGCTTTTTAGGACGGGTTCAAAAGGGCAACCAGCAAACGCCTCCCGTCTTTTTGCGGGGCCTCCCTATTTTGACACAGTCCCATGTGGCTGGGGACCATCAATGAAGGTAGCATGAAACACGTGGCAGACTCTGTTCACTGGGTTTGTCTTTTTAAAGGGTCCCCCAAAATGGTTGGCTTCCATTTGGTTTCCCTTAAAGCGGCCCCCAAAAGGATTTCCTCCCAACAAAGGGCAACTACATATTCATAATCCAAGTTCATGAGCACGACATATTGAACTCCTCCTCCTCCTCCTCCTCAAGGTCATCCATGCGCGTGTCCTTGCAGGAACCAGCACTCCGCAAAGCACCTCATGATAGTTTGTTTTTGGGGACCGGTTCCATTTGTTGGCTTCCTTCAAAGGGGACATCCGAAAGAAGTCCCCAACATTTAGGGGGTACCCCGGTTCGAGACACGGCCATGTGCCGCACCAATCTTTGCCCCTCCTTCTTGTCGCTCATCTTCGTAGGAGCTGTGCCTGAGGGTCTCAAGACGTCCGGGTCGGGGCTTTCAGTAGTCATGTGGGTCTGAATTTTAGTTAGGGACCCTCTGGTGGACATCATTTAGTTGGGGGTGTATGTCCACCAGCCACTTTCCAGGGGGGTCCTTATTAAAAATCATGGCCATGTAAACTTCAGACTAATCCGAAGGAGCATATACCTGTACGGGTGTTCTTTCGCGACTGTGCCCATTTTGGGAGGGGAGGTTTTGCGGAAAACCAAAAGCACGACCACCATTCTTCTGGTACCCCTATTCTGACATCATCCAGGATTCCCCCTCACATTGATTAATGTCCCACTACAAGGGAAACAACCCTGACTAGTACTGACTAGTAGTCCTCCGAAATTCTAAAACATACATTGATCGGAACCCAGGATTCATAACCCCTTGATTGATTCATAGAGTTGTCCCATTTCAGAGTGGCTCAATTGATCACTTTTGGGGGGAACACTCTAT
>CAUJNA010003482.1:337500-410000 GCA_963377175.1 Effrenium voratum
CAAGCCAGCCAAGCCAGCCAAGCCAAGCCAGCCAGCCAGCAAGCAGCCTACCAAGGCAACCAAGTGCCTCGGGAATGAGAAAGCAACTCCAACATGGCACTGCCTACCCAACAGCATTCCTTCTGCAATTTTACAATTCCAAACCTGAAAGGGAGATCCCCAAGGCACAGAACGATTTGTCACGGTGACCTCGTGTGACCAATTCGGCAACTCGCTCGCCCCGTTGCTCTTAAGGCCCCCCGCTCGGCAAATCTTAGAATCTGCGCGCCTTCTCTGGAGCCAAATCTTCGGACCGTCCACGGGACTCACCCGGCACCAGCCATCGACGGCTCCATGTTTGGACTAGGCTTTCTCAAGAAAAGTTAAACCCCTGGGTATCCGTGTCCTTAACATGTCAGCCCAAAGCAAAAGGTGGTTTTGACCGTGCCACGCATGAGCAGTGCCCATCCGCCGAATGATCCAAGGCTCCAATGTGGGATCTGCGCTGGAGGGCTGACTCTGTGCACAGCTTGTCTCGGGTAGATCAAGCGCAATGCAAACAGGAGCATTTCCCTAGGAACTCTCGCATGTTATCGGAATCATCCCGCAAAGCTCCCAGAAAGCCAGCGTTTTGGAACAAACGATGCACAGTTGCGCATTCTGCGCAACGGCAATTCTCTGATTGCGGGTGCGCAGGACAATATTTCACGCGATAAGATGGTGCTGCCTGTGCCTTCCGTCTCAGGTTGATCCATGCGATCGTCAAAACTCCTCATGTAGGTAATGGCAAGAATCCTTACAACGGTTCTCAAAAAATCACTACAAAGAAGTCCATGACCTCTTTCCTGCCCAACCGAAGTAAAGGTTAAGGAGTGTGACCATGACACGTATTGTGCCAAGCCGGACCGTTCGGCGACAGGCAGGCTTTTGCGGATCCATACAGGCCTCGGGGAGATTGCTGGCTTCAAGACCCAGGTCACTTGGACCCAGCTTTCTATAGCATGCCGCAGCAGAGTCTTCCCTGATACAACTTTGAGCTGTTTCCGCCTTCACCAGAAGGCATCAACCTAGCAACATCCCGCACGAGGCATTTTTACCGGCAGCGACTTGCTCTACTCCCCTGCAGGTTGAGATAGAACCCGGAAAGCCACTGTTTTAGAGGGGGGCTCGTGTCAATTTGCAGGGCAGAAAGCCAAGATTTGCCATCAACTTGGCCATAACTGCGACTCCACACGCCCGGGCCAAATCCCCCAAGTGGGGAGAGCCCAGATAGGTCTTACAGACATGGTCAAGGCGACAAGAACCGGCGAACCAGAGATTGACATGCCTGGGGAACCAGAGCGTCAGCCTCTTAAAAGCGGTTCCGGATTCGTATTGCTCACCCGTGCAGAAAGTCAACCGAACTCACCCGCCAACTCTCTCAAATGGTTTCTACTGACTTGCACCGAGATCCAGAAAAAGACTGGCTATACATCCTGAAAAAACGTGGCTATGGCGGCTGCACATGGGTATGTGTCTAAATCGGGAAGCCCTAAAGTGGTGGTTGTCCTGTTGGCTTCCCTCTAAACCCAACCCGTCAACAAAGCACACAGATCAAACATCTCCCGTGGTTCGGTGCAATCCCACATTTGTGAGCGGCCCCCCAAACAGGGGACCCAAAAATGGCACCAAGCAAAAAAATGTACTAGCCCCAAACTGGCTTGATACGTCGCTTTTAGCCTCCATGGGGATTGGGGGGGGTGCCTTCTTGCGGAGCCCATAGGATTTAGGGTGGAAACTATCCGTACCCGGAGCCAGACTTGGAGCAACTTGGCTATTTCTGGGCCTGCTAGGCCGCACCGGTTTCTGGGCCTGCTAGGCAGCGCCGAAAGCCGCGAGGAGTCTGACATAGTGCAAGACCGCAAGAGAGATTGGAGGAGCAACACACTATGTCAGAAAGAAGAAAAAAACAAAAACATCGACTATGTTATTGGACATGGTTTGTCTTGCGAACCAACCGTGAAAAGGGTACCCACAAAACAACGGGTCCCTGTGAACATCGGAGGGAAACAACAAACGCCCCCCGATGGGTCGAACTCTTTAACATCGCCCCATCCATCTCGTCCATTCGCAATCTGCACAGAGACCTCATCTGAAACCCTGAAAAACAATCAGCACGCTTCCTTGGGAAGGCGTGCAGCAGATTGCAGTGGATTTATTGGCAGCCTTGCCTCTTGGGCATCGCACGTGCAGTGAAGGCCGATTCCCAATTGCTGAAGGCTGGGTTGGCCAACCCAAACATGATTAAATACCTGTTTAAGTCTCATCCTTGTTTCCTGTCAGCGCCAGAAACGAAATGGGCGTCTGTTTTTGTTTTCCACTTTCTTCGGGCCGCCAACCCTGGAAGGCGCATGCCTGCCGGCACTAGGCAGGAGGCACGGAAAGGTAACAGCAGGACGGAGCGAGTTGGCCCTAAAGGCCGCGGCGGAATTGCCGAACAGAGCCAACCAGCCCGCCTGCTGGCGAGTCCCAGCAAGCTACGTCCGGAACGGAAAAATGCAGCAGGCAGAGGAAATTACACATATTTGATAAGCTTGCAAGTCGCCATCTCAGAGGGGAGGCCTTGGACAGGGAAAGCGATGGGAGCAACCAAGCCAGCTGATTCATGATCCTGACACCGCCACCCAACTGGAAACTCATCACATTTCACATTCAGAAATTTATGATCGAGTAAACATGGTGACAGACCTTCCGCTTCTGTTTCGGGTTCTCTTCTGTTTCCTTTTCTCATTCTCGCCTCTTTCTTGGTCTATCTCTCTGGCTATCTCTATCCATCTGTCTTTCTTGTCTATCTGTCCGTCTATGTGTCTGTCTCTCTATCTCGCTATCTGTCAATCTACAGTGTTAATCTATGTATCCATCCGCCTGTCCGCTGTCTAATCCTGCTAAGCTATCGTTGTATCTATCTACCGGTCTATCTGTCTCAATAGCCATCTAACCTTTGTAACCTCACTTTCTATCTATCCAATCTCACATTGTGTCAACCTATCTCTCGGTCTCATGTTATCTAGTCTGTCTAAAAGTCACTATCTAGCTATCTATGTATGTGTCCATGTGTGTGTGTGTGTCTGTCTGTCTGCCTGCCTGTCTGCCTATCTATCTTTTTCAAGCGCTGCGCCTGCCAGGAAGGTGGTTCTGTCCGTCTGTCAAGATCTTTTTGTCAGTCGTGTAACTCAAATTGCGTGTAATCCTACCCTCGCTTTCTATCTAACCGCCCTCTCTATCCATCTGTCTCTCTGTCTTTCTGTCTGTCTGTTCATCAATATTTCTATCTAAGTAAATCTACCCAACTCAACCAAATCGAATCTGTTCTGCTAGCTGTCCTATGTATCCATCTGTCTATCTATAATCACTTCTTCCCATTAATCAACTTACTCCTAATAATAAAACTCCCCCGAGCCGCGGCAAAAAATCGGCAATACTAAATTTAAATTGTCCAACACTAAGTAAACTCCTGAGACAACACATGCTTTCCACCAAGCTCCCAAAATATTCTTATTTAGGGCCCCCCCTCCAGAGTGTGTTTTCGAGCCCGAGCTCCGGGAGCACGATTCCTTTACTTGGCTTATTCCTACTTAAAAGTTGCAATCTGAGCAGTTTTTGCTCCAAATCAACTGAATCTAGGCCCAAGGCAAGTCCAAGGCAAGTCCAATACTAAACAGCAAACTATCAACTGAATCTAGGCCCAAGCCGGCGACCCCTAATAATAAAACTCCCCCCCAAGTTTTCTATTTGGGAGGGGGGGGGGGCGTTTTCTTTATTCGGGAGAAGCGATTATTCGGGCGGGGGGGGGGGGGGTTGGATGGCTAAAGCTCTGCGCCTGCCAGGACATCCGTGCCTGACCTTGCGAAAGCGCCGCATCTGTCAGGATATCTGTACTCGACCTTCGCGCTTGCCACGAAATTGCACCTGACCTTGCGAAAGTGCTGCGCTTTGCACTTGCCTTGCAAAAGTGATATTATGTGCGCGCCTATGTGCCTGCCACGAAATCTGCAGCGCGCCTATTTGCATGTCCGCGCTCAAACGGGGTTCGCGGCGTGTCCCTGCCAGCGTTGCCAAGATGCCGCGCGTGTCACGCAATCTGTCACGCAATCGGATCGCTTCAACAAAGCTCAGCGCCTGCCACGCAATATGCGCCTCAGTTTGCGCGTCCGTGTCAGGGCCCGCACCTGTTCAGAGCCTTCTCCGACAAAATCGTCCGTCAGGCGTCGTGAACAAGGTAGCTTTCAGCCCGCCGGAGATGCCGAACGCGTCAAGGGTCACTCTTTTTCGCGATCTCTATTCCCCTGCCACACGCCCATGCGTGCTTTCTCCCATTCAGTCATTACTTATTTCTGTTATTTGTGCGCAAGACTACCTTCAATTTTGTGGCCGTAGCAAGGAAGTTCCTTCTAAGCTATAGACACTCTCTGGAATTAAATTGGAAGTCCATGCGCTGCGAGGTCCTCCAACAGGGAAGCTCTTAGGACCAAAATTATTGGGGGGAAATCGCTGTCACCTCCTTTTACGGAGACTTTAAGCCTCGCTCCTAACATAGAAGCTTTGTAACTTGCCCCTCGCCACTACAATCCTGGGGGAACCCAAGGTTTTGCAGGGAACATGTTTTGAGCCTGCACTTCCATGTACAGGACAACATGTGAGTGCGTGAACACGTGCGGATTGAATTTGTCCTAACCATCCTTGAAGCACCCAATGTAGTCGAAATTCGCTGGATAGATTTGACTAACAAAGGTTCAAACAAAACATCAAGCTTTGGGGCTTCTAGTTTGAATCGGAACGTATAGAACTCTAAAAAGCAACCCATGCTGGATTTGGGAATAAGGTAAACAGATTACTAGTCCAAGTCAAGCTCACCCCCCACATGCTACCGGTCGTACGACGTCCCTTGGTGGGGAGTGGATGGGTTTTGGGGGGTTTGGGGTGTGTGTTCAGGCGGGACTTCTATGTTAAAGAAAAATCCAAATGGACTTTCTGACTAACGAGCAACAACAAAACAACCTTTGGAGCTTCTAGTTGAATTCCAGAGAGTGTATATATGTTTGTGTTTGCTTTTTCATCTATTGGCTTGAGACTGGGAGTTCCAAGCTATGCGGTATGCAATTCGCTTGATCAGACGCTTGCAACGGTTGACTGAAATCCCTACCGGGTCATAACCACCTAACCCCAACTAAGCAGCTCTTTTGACAACGGCGCATATGGGGACTAATACATGGCTTCTCTTTGATTTCCCTTTGAGCCAATCCGATCCCGCAAAGTGTACAAAAGACGCACAGGACTGTGCCCTTGACCTTTGCTGGTTGTTCCTGCAACTTCTACTGTATGCCAAGCAGCGCAACTTCTACGGGCTCAAACATGTGCAAGCCGTCGGCTTCCGTATCCTGGCTTCTCAACGGTGTTCTCAAATCTCCTGGTTTCAAGCCAACCAACCAGCACTGGTTGGATTGTTTTCTCTATGGAAGAAATACTGCCTCCCCAAGCCAGCCGCAAAAGGATGCGCGCAAGACCCTTTGGAAATGGCGATGGAGATCGGAAGGGCTCACACCCAAACGCCCCAAGGCAAGGGGGATGGTAAAGGCCGCGCCACATCCGGGGAATCCCCAAACGCAACACGTCCCGAACAGCGGATTGATTTCCAACGCCGGGCCTCCGTCTCCGCAGCCAAACGCCTCCGATACGAAGGATCTTGACAAGTGGAACGAGCTCACCGAGCCAGGCATACAACCAGCTTGCCCCCGGAATTCAACTGGCGACATTTGCGTTGACAGGGTCAGTCACTTTAACTAGGTCCTCCAGTAGAGAGGCTAGAATAAGAGTAGCCGATTTTTTTCCTGTAGTCTATTTTAGCAGGGGAACCCTCCCCCAAAAAAGGGTAGAAGGGCACTACTGGGGGACCTAGGTAATTTGTCCAGACATCTGAGGCATCAAACAGCCTGCGAAGCTAACATGCCTCCTTTCGCCTCTGTGGCTGAAAATTGGAAAGCTGGCAAAGGACTGGAGCGAAACCCTGCATGACTCGTTCATGGTCAGGCATGCAAGACTCAGTCATCATATGTTGATTGAGAGCGATACCCTCCCCCAGACAAACATGGAAGCTCCCAGGACCCCATCGGAAGACTTGGTTGAATTTACAGAGGCCTTCTCGGAGCTTCGATGTTAGCCTGAGGGAGGCGTACTGGAACCGCTGAGCATGAGACGCAGTCTTGGAGAGCTGCCACATACTGTCCCAGTACTGATCATCCTTTGATGCTGGCGTTGCGTCTGGAAAGGCTGCCTCAGCTGGCAGACTACATCCGAGTTCAAAATTGATGTTCCCTTCCCTCACGAAAAAGGTTGAAATCCACTGCGCAACTGAAGTGAGATCCTCCAAGGGAAGGCGCGAGCAATCTTTGAGCAACAATTGGGGACCACCAGTATCATTGAGGGTGCTCCAGCCTTTCAAACTCATTGCCAATGGACCCACTTGTGGAGCCCACCAAACAAATATGGTAAACTGTAGAACTTGTGTCATTGAACTGGGGAACACACAACTATCACAAGCAACAATGTATCAAAATTGGCAACCAAAAAAGTAATGTAATATCTTGTTTTGAGGGTGCCCCCACAAAGGGGCTGGTTTTGAACGACAAATAAAAGGAAACCGAAGGGTTCCATATCCGATTTTGAGATCTTAGCCATCCAAGGGATTCAAGATCCCTGGACAAGGCTCGCTCGTGGCACCAAAATGATATTCCAACACGTGGGCTTGGATCTGCGACAAGGTTGGTTTCCTTTTGCCTCCAAACATACACCAACCAAGAGCAGAATTCCAGGCCGAATTGGAATCGACGAAATCATCAAGGACGTTGACAAATCGGTCTCGCTCCCTTCACCAAAAAAAAAGGGTACCGAGACTCACAAAGAAAGACACCCACAAAAGGACCATGCGGCGTTCCTGCTGAGTTCCCTTCAAACCAATCCAAAAACAGGCACCCTAACAGAAGACACACACAAATACGAACCCAAGCCCAAACCCACCCCACCCACCCCGCCCACACACACACACGCACAAAAACACATATTATACACAGAAACACCCACAAACTCTCACAGACACCAACACAGAAACACACACACACACACGACACACACTCACACACATCACACACGCACCACGCACACATACACACAAAACAAACACACAATCATGCACAATTACACAGACACAACACACAAACACAAAAACACACACACACACAGACACACACACACACACAAACACAAACACAAACACAAACCAACCAACCAACCGACCAACCGACAAACACAAACAAACAAACAAACAAACAAACAAACAAACATACATACATACAAACAAACACACACAAACACAAACACACACAAACACAAACACAAAGACACACAGACACACAGACACACAGACACACAGACACACAGACACACAGACACACAGACACACAGACACACAGACACACAGACACACAGACACACAGACACACAGACACACAGACACACAGACACACAGACACACAGACACACAGACACACAGACACACAGACACACAGACACACAGACACACAGACACACAGACACACAGACACACAGACACACAGACACACACACACACACACACCGCACACACACACACACTAACACATACACACAACAAAAACAAGCACACACACAAATAATCAAACAACACAACACAGCGAACAACAAACAAACAAACAATCAAACAAACTAAC
Source organism: Effrenium voratum (assembly GCA_963377175.1). Lineage (NCBI taxonomy): Eukaryota > Dinophyceae > Suessiales > Symbiodiniaceae > Effrenium > Effrenium voratum. Next base: position 345,261 of record CAUJNA010003482.1, read on the forward strand.
AAACAAACAAACAAACCAACAAACCAACAAACCAACAAACCAACAAACCAACAAGCAAGCAAGCAAGCAAGCAAGCAAGCAAGGAACCAACCAAGCAAACAAACAAACAAACAAACAAACAAACAAACAAACAAACAAACACACAAACAAACAAACAAAACAACACACGCAAAACAAACAAACAAAACATACAACCAACCGCAAACAAACACAAAACAAACAAACAAACAAACAAACAAACAAACAAACAAACAAAACAAACAAAACAAACAACCAACCGCAAACAAAGACACAAACAAACAAACAAACAAACAAACAAACAAACAAACAAACAAACACACACACACACAAACAAACACACAGACACACACGCACACACACAAACAAACTACACAACACATCACAAAACAAAGCAACAAACACATACCTACAACAATCAGAGCAACACAAACAAACAACCAAACCAACAAGCAAGCAAAGAAAGCAATCAAACAACCAAACCACACAAACAAACACACACGAACAAACAAACAAACTAACTACACAACACAACACACAACAAACAAACAAGCACACACACACAATATAACATACAACAAAGCAACAACACCCAACAAACAAACAAACAAACAAACAAACAAACAAACAAACACGCAAGCACGCACGCACGCACGCACGCACGCAAGCAAAGAAGCAATCAACACAATGTGGACCTTTTCAACCCGCGCTAAGCTTTCGACCTCGTTGAGCAAGGCGGCTGGCGCCGAGTCGTCGGCGTCCTCATTCAGCAACGCCTAGCGAGCTTTGGAGAAATCGGATGTGCGTTCGTCTCAAAGGGAAACCCTCAACTGGGCGGCCCTCAGATCCCCTGCGAAAAGCTAAACACTTTTAGTGGGTTAAGTGGAAATCCCGACCAAGCACTAAAAAGCTAAAAGCTAAGGGAACGGCTCGGAGAGTCAAAATTGTGGTTTTCCTCGTGGCCTCCCTTTAAACCTAACCTTGAAAAGGGCACCCGCGCAAAATTGGGGGAACCCTCTAAACAGGTGTTTTTTCGTTTGGGGAACTCTTATGTCATGTTTTCCCACCAAGCCAACGGAAAAAGGGGGGTACACAATTCCCATTATACAGGCACTCTATTGCGCTATGGAAAGGGTAGAGCAACGGTCAGTATGTACAGTCGTCCGCACTACCCGTTTTGAGCAACTCAGAGTCTCCTTTTGCTTCTTTTGACTTCGCCCCTCTTTGCGATTTGCGTAAGGGCCAACAAAAAACACACCCACTCAAAGTGGGCCCGGCTCAAATCCCGTCAAACCTCCCGTGACACATAGGGCCAAAATCGCATGGGGTTCTGGTCTCGATATGTCGAGCGTGAAGCTGCGCCGGCAGCTTTAGAAGGGTTCAACCCGGTGTAGTGGGATGCCTGCAACAGCGACTCAGCCCATATTACATCAGGTAACCCTTTGGTGGTTTGCACTGGTTTGAGCCTCTGGCTCTTCCAGAGGGTAAATCGGAAATTGGCGCTTTGCCATTCCTGGAGCACCTCCAAAACGCCATAAAGGAGCAAACGCGGGAAAATCAAGGACTCACAGGATATCAGTCCCCTAAAATCAAAGACACCGGGGAATTTTGCTGGAAATTCTCCCAAGCCCCCGACAACAAGGGGCCAAGGCGTGAATTCCCATCTGAATCTGCCTACAATCGCCTTGATTGACATGAACTTTTGGTGCGCCCCATTTCCTAATGATATTTTGGGGTCACATGGGTGGCTCGTCATATTTGGAGGGTATACCTTTTTTTGGCTTGGAAACCAAAACGGCAACCGTTGCGACATGTTGGGGTCCTCTATGTCTATTGTAAGACACACACACACACATGTAGGTGTCATTGTTCATAGGACACCCATGGAAACTGCAGGCAGTAAGCAGGAGGGGGCTAGGGGCTTGGAATTCGCTCTCTTTGACCACTCCAGCTGCTCCGAAGCACTGCTTCAGATGGGCACATTAGGACTCCGTGTTCAAATGAGTGAGGTTCGCGATTTTTCTTGGTTTGTGCCTCTTAGATGCTTCCAAGGATTCCGGTTCTTTTAAAGCATCTCCGGATCTTCGATTGGGCTCTTTCCGAGTGTCTTGCGACTGATCATTTAAGTGTGCATTGCATTTGCTCGTGCCGCTGCATCGTGTACTTTCATTGCCAGCAACACACTTTTTACAGTTCCTCCGAACTGCTGGATGTTTTGTGGCAGACTTGGTACTTCTGACATGGATTCCTTTGCTTCGAGGTCGACCCTTTGTGGCGTCAACCTTTGAAAGAACGTGTTTGGTTCCACGGCCACTGTGTAGTGCTGGTAGACTTTGGTGCGCCAATGTCGTTCAGAAGTGCCCGGACGTGTTGCTCAAGAGTCTCACCCAGTGTCGCTCAAGATTGCGCCCTCACCCTGGCTCACAAGCACAGGCAAGCACGGCATGGTAAAAACGCGCCGCTCGGAACTTCGTCCACCCTTTGTATGGCGCAAAAGTGTGTTTTTGTTTGGGGACCCCTTTTGGTTGACCAAAGGAACCCAACCATCTTGTGTTTGCCCTTATTTTGAGGAACGCCCACTCATCTGAGTCACTCAGATCTCAAACAAAGCAATCGGAGCCTTGGGCTCTTCCAGGGATTGGAACGAGGTACACATTGAACAAAGGGAACCTAGGATTAACAAGGATTGACAGCCCCTCCATTGATGGGGGGAGGGTGTCTTAATGAAAGGACGCCGGATCGCTTTGTTGGTGTGGGGGGAATCCACATAGCCACGCCTGTAGCTCGCGAGAGCGCCGCCTTCTGTCCAGCTGTTTCCTTTGCTTGTCTGACAAACCTGGGCGCCATGAGCAACCAACTCGGCTTCTACCAGCCACCCCCCCCAAACAACTGCTGCTTGGACGGTACTTGGGAACTTGGACATGTGCAAAAAACAGTTGTTGGGGGGGTGCTTGTATACCTGCTTTGAGGGCATTCTGGCATCATTCGAACGGACTCGACAAGCAGCTAAGCGCCGGGCTACCAGCATCTTGGGTTGCCTGTGCTGCCTACCACGGCCAAGGGCTCCAAAGCATACGATGGAGCTGGATGGGCCATCCTCCGTGTCTCCACGTTCTCCAGAACAGTCAAGGGATATTCGGTCAAGGTAGTGAATAAAGCCGCGTGCTTGCAGTTGCCACCATAGCAGGAAACCAAAGTAAACATCGTGTGACAACCTAGATGGACAATTACCAATGACCTGCGAAAAGTAGTTGGGAGACTCAGGGAAGAAATACCACTCATCTGTTTCAAGCAGCGAGGTGGAACTCTCCCCCTTTTCTACCCCACAAGCCTGTTTCCCCAACATAAGACCCTCATCATCAGCCTGCTTCAGCCGAAGGGGCGGGAGGTAACGGGGTTGGATTTCAATTGTTAATTTATTCACTGGTGGCCCCTCCAACGAATGCCACGTAGGAAACCCCTCCCTGTTTGCTACGTAGGGGCCTTTGAAAGCCTCTTTGCCCTCGCCTCTCCCTTCCGTTCTTTGTGTTCAGGCTGGTCTGAGAGCAACAGCTCCAGCATCGCCCTCTGATGATCCGTCACTTTCTCGGCCTGGCTCAAGCAAGGGTGGCTGTGTCAATTCCTCGATTGGCTTGGAAGACGCCAAGGAGAAGCCCTGAAAGGGTACCACGATTTTGAGGAACACCCATGTTCCGTTTTCCATTGGGTATGCTTCCGAATTCACCAAGCCCCGAACATGGTCCAAACCAACACCCCCTCGTTGTGTCCTTAGGAGCGTTCGACCTCGTGAAAACTTTGCCTCGTGGCCAATGTTCTGCCTACACCCGGGTCACCACCGAAACACTGCTTGTTGGACAGCACCAAGGGGATTGGGACAGGGGAAAAAGCAGATGTTTGCTTTCTTTCTCTTTTTTTGTAAAGGAACTCGGAGCAACCCGGTTTTGAGGCTGCGAAGCTGCTTGCAGAATCAGTGAAACACCGTTCCATCAGCCTCAGCCTGAGTAGCCGCTGAGACGGGAGGCCGTGTCCTCGAGTCGACTCGCCATTGAGAGGAAAACACCAGAGATCCTACCGCAAATCGGCGATTCCTTTGATCTTCCCTGCGCGCCAGCATTTGAGTCATCTCTCACTGAGTAAAACAAATGCACATGTCTGGTACTAGTCTGGTACTGCCCCCCTTCTAGGGATCCTTCTTCTCGGAAAATCGCAAACAACAACTCTCGGTGGCTGAAGAACATTGGATATATTGGACCGCTCTGAGCATGGGGTCCTCATCACGCCAGCATCTGTCTTGGCTTTTGTCATCGCCATCTGCGGCAACTCCTCTGAGTCGTCCTTAGGCGCACGAACACCGCTGAAGCATGAACACAGGTCAGCTTCCCTCCAGGTGGTGACTTGGACTCGTAGTTTGCAGCTGTTCCGGGGTGGGTGGCCATTTCTACAAAAGCCAGGCTTCAACTCCGCAAACCAATTCAGGCCACCAATTAAGTGTTACTTGTGTCAACATTGGACTGACAAATATCACCGCAAAGGCGGTATTTTCGGGCTTCCCAATACTTCCCAGTGCTTCCAGTTGCCACGAGATTTTGCTCTAGGCTGGGGCCACCCCCAAACAAGTACTACGCGTCCGGCAGAGCAATTGTCCCGCGCAAAAAACAGTTTGATTTCGATGCCAGCGCAATTAAAATATTGGGTTTTCCGGATGCGTCCTCAACTCCGCAAAGCGCCCACCTACAACAACCTGCTCCCGCAAGCTACCTGCTCCCCCCGGACCCGTTGACTCTGAGGTTTGACCTTCAGAGGGCAGGTTGGGGGGGGGGGGGCAGGGTTTATCAATCCGACGCTAGCATTATAGGTGACCTCTTGGAAGCAAATGAAGGTTGAAGCAACTGAAACCAGTGGAACATATCTACAAGCTGACCTAGAGGCAAGAGCGGAACAAGTTCTCGTAAATTGGATCATGGAAACCTGAGCGTGTGACCCGTATTTAAAGGTCGAGTTCCTTGGTTTCCATTGGCAAGAACCAAAGGAGGTTTTCGATTTTGAGGCCTGGCTCCGTTGTTCGGGTTGTTTCAGAGGGAAAAGTTTGCAGATTGTCTTTCTTACATGAGGGAACACCCAACTGTGCCTTGGAAGATGAGTGACATGACAGCTGAAACACGCATTCGTTCACAGCAATTGCATTCCATATTGGCTGGACTTTTGCCTAAAGCCGTTCCCTTTTTGGGTCTGTCTCAGCAATTAATCTCAAAAAATGGGGACCCATTTTGAGACATGTATAAACATGTGAAAACCGTTGAACCCATTAACGGGCATGGCCCGAAATTGAGGGGACCCCATAATGATTTGTTTGTTTGAAATTTAGAGCGTGTCCCTTACCCCAAAAATTAGACTATATAGACTGAACCTGGTTGGGCTCCTTGTGACTGCCTGGATCGCGCAATCCAAAGCTGTCCAGGACTCGTTGTGTGCTGAATAGGGGGTCGTGAAAAAATACCCATTGGCTTCTCCTTGTGACTTGAACATGATGGGTATTTAGCACCTTTGTCACGTGTAAGGGTCCGATTGATGGAACATGGGGCCCCAAAATACGTCCTTTTGACAGGCCGCCCTGTTTTTTGTTTTTTTTTTTTTTCTCCCGGGATGTTTGCAGGTTGTTTTCCCGTCCATGTTAGAGTGAATTTAAGATGCGTTGCGGTGGGTGTTGGGTGGGGTTGGGGTGGGTTCAGGGTTGGTTGTTAGTTTCAGGTGGGCTTGCGGGAGGGGGTGGGGGGTTGGTCGGTCAGGGTCGGTTTCGGTTGGGTTTAATGAGTCAAGGATTGAAGTAGATTTAGGGTTGCTTTAGGATATGTTGCGGGTGAGTTTAGGGTAGGTGTTGGGTTGGGGCTGGTTTAGGGTTTAAGGGCATAGTAGCTGTAGAATGGGTTTAGCGTGGGTGTCGGGTGAGGGTGGGTTTAGTGCTTGTGGGGTTTAGCGTAGGCATATAGTTTAGGGTCGGCTTTGGGTGGATTTGTAGTGGGTTTAGGGTGGGTGTAGGGTAGGTGTAGAGGAGGTTTAGGGTTCAATGTGAGTTTAGGTTAGGATTCGGGGGCAGTGTTTGTTTTGGGTTGGTTCATGGTGTTGGGGGATTGAGGATTAAGGTACGTTTAGGACCGCTTTGGGGTAGGTTTAGGGTGGGGTTTGGGACAGTTTAGGATGGGTTTTTGGTGGGATTGGCTTGAGGTGAGCTTACAGTGGATTTCGGGGGGCTGTGGGATTAGGAAATATTAGGGTGGATCGGTTTCTGAGGTTGTTGAAGTGAGAATAGGGTGAATTTATTAGGGTGTGGGTTGGTTTAGAAGGGGGGGGGACTTGGAAGCTTGCTTGCGCTGGAAAACAAATCCCAATCCAAAGGGAGAAGAAACCCTTAAATAACATGGTACCTTTCAAGCTACTCAGGATGTGGGATTTTGGGAACCCCAAATTCTACATGCCAAGCCTCCGTCGGCCCCTTCAGACCAATAAACAAAAATGGGGGATGAGAAGTCGGCCGAGGCGCCACCGAATCTTTGGACTCAGCTCTTGCCACCTCCGGGATATCGCCTGCAGGCAGGTGTCCAGCCGTGAGAGGGGGTGGTTCGGACCGAAACCCGCCACGAATCCAAGCCAAAGATGTGGAGGCTCACTTTCAGTATGGTCAGAAAACAAATGCGTAACCGGCAATGCCACCAACAGCTAGGAAAGTGCACACCCGGCACCGATACCCAATCTGCAAAACCGATAGCCACCCACAGCCTGACCAAAAGAAGTACTGGTACAACAAGAACTTTCGCAGTACTCGAACAACTCAAGCTTTGGTATTGCGCGTGAGAAAAGCTAGACAACGTGATAGTGCATTCGCAACTGGACCGTCAGCCGCGCGGATTGCTTCGGCACTACCACATGGTGAACCCCCTCTGAGGACTTTCGTGTGGTTGACAACCATAAAACAGCGAGAGGGGGTTGTGCTTATTTCGCAAGGCAAGCACTAGCCAGTTTTCCCGAAGCCGAAGCCCGTCCTGATCTGCGTCGCAGAATCGCCCCCAGCTGACTGGTGTCCAGAGCGGTTTCTACCACCGAGCACCTGAGTCAACACTTAGCCATGATACCATTGGTTTTGACCCATGGCAATTTGACAAGGAGGGCGGAGCAAATCACCAATCCAAACCTAAGGCTCAAGGGATAAACAAACAGGGGTCCACTTTGTGAGAACCCCAAAGTCGACTTAAACCCAGGGTGGTTGATTTCCCCAAAAGGGAAACTGCTGGGTTTAAGTCTACCTTGGGGTAGTCAAAAAAACTGGACAAAAAATTGGACACAGTCCTGGTAAGTGGTTTATCCATCTTTATCCAGCATTCTCCCATCCCAATCGGTGCAGGAAATGTAGTCCATCCATACAGAACATGGTCTGTAAACTGCCACAGGGATGTCGCATACCCCGTCAACTGCTACACAAAATCACATGCTCATCAACTGGCCGTGGCTAAAAGCCGGTACCAAACTGGGTTGCCCTTGCAAGTAAAACAACATGGACCAAAACCTGCGCTTTGCCCCTCCGATCGGTTAATTTTGAGCCACGCCCAAATCTCAGCCTCGAGGATTTCTCGCATTTTACCTCAGCGCCTCTTAAGCGCCCGGCGCTCTTCGCCTCACCGGGCAGGGCCGAAGGTCACCTGCCACGTGGTGCGGCCCTGTGCTTCTCGCTTTCGTGCGGTTAAGAAAAACACGACCGCTTTGGCAGAAACAGGGCTCCGTTTTGTGAGAACCCCAAAGTGGACTGAAACCCAAAAGTGGTTGGTTTCCCCAAAAGGGAAACCCCGGGGTTTAAGTCTATCTGTAGTCAATAAACTGAACCCTGGTCAGAAAGGACTTCCGGGAATTTTGCGGGGGAAGTCCAACCCATCACAGTGGATCCATTTACCTGAGTAGGTAACCAAGGGAACTCACGCTTTAACAACCAAAGGAACATAGCTGGTTACCTATCTTAGTGGTAACTGGGATCCACCGGGCATATTCAAGCACGTAATATTTAAACAGCCTCCTTTGGTTCTCGTAGAGGCCGACTGTTCCGTTCTGTAAATTTCGCACTCAAGCCTGGTTTCAATTTTTGCTCACCTCCCCTTTCAAAGGCGCAGCCCCCTTTTGTTCATCCTTTCTCCCCGTTCTTGCCTCTTTCAGACAGTTTCTCAAGTCTCCACGCCGAGATGCCCGGTGTCTTTGCTGGCGGTACTGGAGACATCACGCCTGCGAGCTGAAAGGGAATCCGCCCTTTTCACGATATATGGCTGTGGGTCAAAATCCAAATACCCCAGGGAACATCCCAATCCCCGCTAAAACAAACTAAAATGGGTGGTGCACCCACCCGAACAGCCATATCAATGCATTCCAAAACAAACATTGAACCCCTGACATGTCGAAGTCCCGAATCATGGATGGTCTCTAAGAGTTTGCACGGAGGCAGTACGAGGCAGTATCTCTGGCAGCTGCAAGTCTCGCGAGGCTTAAAGTTGATGACTAACAAACACCATTTCAAAAATGGCACCCACCCAAAATAAATGTGCAATCGTGAATACTTCCATGGGTCATGGTCCAGGTTTCCTTGAGGGAAAGTGTTTTGTGGCTAAGCTCACACCAAAGAACGGACATACTAACATTGCAGGACAATTGCAGCGTGTGGTTTCCGCAATCTCCACTCCAAAAACTGCGACGCACAGGGTGCCAACTACTCCATTTGGCAGTGGGTCAAAACTGGGTACCCAAAATGGAACCCTGGTAAATGGAAACATGGACCAAAATCTGCAGTCCCGTGCTGTCATTTGACCCATACCCATTTGGGCGGGAGGGGGGACTCCAGGGGTCTCAAGCATTTTCCCATGTTTTGGGGGAACTCACCTTCTCTCTCTCCCTCTCTGCCTACGTCGCGCCTCGCGTGTCCTTCCCGACATCGGGCATGGACGATCTCCTTTTTGTGCCTCCATTCGTGGAATGATTTGCTGGACATCATTTACATGTGAGCGTGTGTTTTGAGGGTACCCTTTCTAGGGGTCTTTTAAAGAGAAACCAACAGGAAAACCAACAGGACCACAATTTTTGGAGTCCCCCTATTTTGCCACATGCCCACATTTAGATGAGGATTCAATTTACTTGCCTTAAGACCTTACGAGCTCCCCATGCATCGCCACTTGAACATCCTGATCTCCCTCTCAACAAATGATTTGGAAGAATCAACATACTCGATGGATGTCTGATGGCGGTAGCCTAACTGCGCGAGTGCGGCTTTCAACTCACGAGAGCAAATCTTCCGCCGAGCCACTTTTCCCGCTCATGGAGGGAGTCCTGTAGCGCCCCAGCTCGGTATCGCACGCCGCAACCTTCTCCTTGGAACCTGATCTGTGGCTCCGACTTGAGGCGGAAGCCCCCGCTTGTGGGGGTGCGCCTACCCTTTTTGGGGCTTGGTTTAAAAGGAAACCACAAGGAAACCACCCGTTTTGTCTTGGGGGGGTGGTCCCCTAAACCACATGGCACAGCCTTTTGCAGGTTGGTGTACCGGATCCCCAAAAGCTGCGAACGGCCATGTTGTGTCTCGTTTTCGCCGCTGAAGCCGAAAGGACTTGAAGAGAAGCATCCAAGTCCCGGGCCACAAGACAAGCCCATTGGGTTAAAGACTTGTCTCAAACCAGGGGAACCCCGAAAAATGGGTGGGTTCCTGAGTTGCCCTTTCAAGTTTTAAGCAGCCCCAGTGTACCAAAAAACAAACCCATGCAATATTGCCGTGTTCCAAGTGACAGGCCTACTTTTGTGTTCATGGGCACAACCGTGTTCGAGCCTTATAAGTCAAACCTATACTCCGAATGGCAAGCTTCCAGCCGTACTTCCCGATGTTCGATGTGAGATCATTTTGCCAGCAATCACTCTAAATCACAGGGAACCTTAGAAATTCGCGCGTTTGTGCGTGCGTGCGTCTCTCTCTCTCTCTCTCTGTGTGTGTGTGTGTGCACCTGCGTGCTTGTTCACGTGTTTGTGTTTGTGTTTGTGTTTGTGTTTGTGTTTGTGTTTGTGTTTGTGTTTGTGTTTGTGTTTGTGTTTGTGTTTGTGTTTGTGTTTGTGTTTGTGTTTGTGTTTGTGTTTGTGTTTGTGTTTGTGTTTGTGTTTGTGTTTGTGTTTGTGTTTGTGTTTGTGTTTGTGTTTGTTTTCGTGTGTGTGTTTGTGTTTTTCGTGTGTGTGTGTGTGTGTGTGTGTGTGTGTGTGTGTGTGTGTGTGTGTGTGTGTGTGTGTGTGTGTGTGTGTGTGTGTGTGTGTGTGTGTGTGTGTGTGTGTGTGTGTGTGTGTGTGTGTGTGTGTGTGTGTGTGTGTGTGTGTGTGTGTGTGTGTGTGTGTGTGTGTGTGTGTGTGTGTGTGTGTGTGTGTGTGTGTGTGTGTGTGTGTGTGTGTGTGTGTGTGTGTGTGCGTGCGTGCGTGCGTGCGTGCGTGCGTGCGTGCGTGTGTGTCTCTGTGTCTCTGTGTCTGTTTGTCTGTGTCTGTGTGTCTGTGTGTCTGTGTCTCTGTGTCTGTGTGTCTGCGTGTCTGTGTGTCTGTGTCTGTGTGTCCGTGTGTCTGTGTCTCTGTGTCTGTGTGTCTGTGTGTGTCTGTGTGTCTGTGTGTCCGTGTGTGTGTGTGTCTGTGTGTCTGTGTGTCTGTGTGTCTGCGTGTCTGTGTGTCTGCGTGTCTGTGTGTCTGTGTGTCTGTGTGTCTGTGTCTGTGTCTGTCGCTGTCTATGTGTGTTGTCGTTTCATTGCGGTTGTGTGCGGTCCGAGGTTGTGTCATTGTGTGTGTGTGTGTCTCTGTGTTTCTGTGTCTGTGTGTCTGTGTCTGTGTGTGTGTTTTTGTGATTGTTTGTTTGCTAATTATGTGTTTGCGGGTTTGTGTCGTTGTGTGTCCGTGTGTGTTTGTGCTTGTGTGTTGTGTGTTTGCGTGTTTGTGTGTGTTTATTTTTTGCTCGCTTGCTTTCTTGCTTGCTCGTTTTATTGTTTCTTTGAATCCGCCGCCCCTCTGCCTCCCGTCCTAGCCTCCTGCGTGGGATGCAACTGGAATGAAGTGATGGGAATCCATGATGATTTTTTTGTACCTGGAAGACACACCCGAATGCACGATGACCGGTTTTGGCACGCTCGGGACTGGTCCCACCACTCGCCCCAAAACCGGTCGCAGGACCGGTCGGACTGGTCCTGGGACCGGTGTTCGGACCGGTCCAAGACCAGTCCCAGGACCGGTCCCAGCACCAGTCCTAGGACTGGTTTCAGGACCTGCGACCGTTCCCAGCACCCTTCTGTTTTGACCCGACTTGATGTGAATGAGGCGCGCGCCGTCCCAAACCGCCATGGGTTAATGCCGCTCCAGAGCATGAGGCCCAGTGTCGGGAGGACGGCAATTAACGGACGGGCTCCGCATGTTTCTGACTTTCCCGTTAACGCCGCCAGAGATCCGCCCGTGTCGGCTCCAGCGATTTGACGGCACGGTCCCAGGACCGGTCCAACAGGTCAAGGGCCAGTTTCGGGAGGATCCCTGGGAGAACCTTTGGGAGGGGTGCAACTTGATGTGAGCCAGGCGCAAGCCGCGGTTAACGGACAGGCCTTGCCTGTGGGAAACCCTCGCAAAACATCGCGTGTGCGCAGGGTTTAGGCCATGTGGCCGACATCATCAGGGTCTGGCTGGGTGATGCTTCAGCGGGGCTTGGTCTGCATCATCAAGACTTCCTTCCAAAAAGCCTCTCAACCCATGAAGCACTGTTTTTTAGAAGGTATCGGAGGGATATAAGCGAGGCTCATTTTCGCGCATTTTGGCGCCAAGCGCTGCCGGGCATGCCGGCGATGCTGGGCCCTCGCTCTACAAAACGCTGTAAATACCGTCAAAAACTGCTGTGCTGAGCGGTGGGCTGTTGTTCTGTCCGTTTTGCTTTTTGCTGTGGCTGGCTCGCATGCTGCGCGGTCCTTGCATTTTTTCCGTTGCTTTTCGGGCCTTCTGGCGCGCGCCCGCGCGCACGCGCGCGCGACCCCAGCCACAAAACGCTGCTATTTACGGTGTTTTGTTGCATTTGCGTTTCCGGGCTGGCTTGCGGGCTGCTCTTTTCTGGGGCCTCTGGCGCGCGCGCGCGACCCCATGTCAGCCTTTTGGGTTGGGGCCCGGCTGGGGCCCAGAAAGCTGGCATCCCGGCATCATCTGGGGTTGGGGTGGGCAACATGCATAACCTAACCAGCCATATCATAGCACAGGATACGTTTCTCATACAAAAAACATGACATGACATGGTATAACTTCAAAGAGGCGTAGCCGGCTAGAGGCCGCAGGCCCAGAAAATAGTTGCTTGCGTTTGCGTGTGTGGGTGATTGTTGGTGCGCGCGTGTGTGTGTGTGTGTGTGTGTGTGTGTGTGTGTGTGTGTGTGTGTGTGTGTGTGCGTGTGTGTTTCCTTGCTTGCTTGCTTGCTGGCTGGCTGGCTTGCTTGCTTGCTTGATTTTGTTGCCTGCTTGCTTGCTTGCTTGCTTGCTTGCTTGCTTGCTTGCTTGCTTGCTTGCTTGCTTGCTTGCTTGCTTGCTTCTTTCTTTATTTTCTTTCTTTCTTTCTTTCTTTCTTTCTTTCTTTCTTTCTTTCTTTCTTTCTTTCTTTCTTTCTTTCTTTCTTTCTTTCTTTCTTTCTTTCTTTCTTTCTTTCTTTGTGTGTTTATGTTTGATTTGTTTTGTTTGTGTACGTGGTTGATTGTTTGTTTGCTTCATTGCGTGCTTGCTTGATTGTTTTTGTTTTGTCTGTCTGTCTGTCTGTCTGTCTGTCTGTCTGTTTGTTTGCGTGTTAGTTAGTTAGTGTGTTTGTGTTTTGCTTGTTTACTTGATTGGGTGTTTGCTTGATTGGGTATCTTCCCCACTGTCGCCAAGGATGATCCTCTTTTCAGAAAACCAAACCAACATCTGCGGACATGACAAGTCTCTGAATGTAATTGCAAAACAGGAGCCGCAGCAGGACTCTAGAATGCGCCAAGCCCTACATGGCTGTTCATCCTAGTAAGCAGGTGATGGGCCATGGCTACACGTGGGACAACATTGGAGTTATACACATGGTTCCAACCTAAGTACGTAGGATGAACATCCAATCCAAACTGAAACCGGTGCTATCAAAATCAACCAAACTGGCCTAAAGAGGACATTGTTACAATCACACCATTCTCCCATCATTCTTGAACAGCCCCGTAGCATAGTGGACTTCTAAGCATGTTGGTTTTCCATGTGGTTTTCCTTTAAAGCAGTTCTCCTTTAAAGCAGTTTGGGCTATTCCGGGGCCATCGCCCCGCTTCCGGCCTTTCAAGCTGGCCCGCTCCAGCGGCGGAAGCCGAGGTGAGCGTCGACCTGCGTTCGAGTCGGGGCCGTGTCCTTTGAGGATAATCTGGGGGTTGATTCTTTTACTATCCCAGGGATTTGACGTGAAGGTTGATTCCTTTTCCATTCTTTTCAGCCTTTGTTCTTTGCAAAAACCCATTTCAGTCCATCAAACAGCTTCTAGTCTTTGGTTCCATTCACCCATGTGCCACTTTGATACATGTTGAGCCAAAGCCACATGATTTTCCTAGGATTCTAGGGGTTGATTCCTGTTCCATTCTTTTCAGCCTTTGTTCTTTTCAAAAGGCCATTATTCCATCAAACCGCGTCTAGTCTTTGGTTCCATTTACCCATGTACCACTTTGGTACATGTTGAGCCAAAGCGCCTTTGTTCTTTGCAAAAACCCATTTCAGTCCATCAAACAGCTTCTACTCTTTGGTTCCATTCACCCATGTGCCACTTTGATACATGTTGAGCCAAAGCCACATGAGTTTCCTAGGATTCTAGGGGTTGATTCCTGTTCCATTCTTTTCAGCCTTTGTTCTTTTCAAAAGGCCATTATTCCATCAAACAGCTTCTAGTCTTTGGTTCCATTTACCCATGTACCACTTTGGTACATGTTGAGCCAAAGCGCCTTTGTTCTTCGCAAAAACCCATTTCAGTCCATCAAACAGCTTCTAGTCTTTGGTTCCATTCACCCATGTGCCACTTTGATACATGTTGAGCCAAAGCCACATGAGTTTCCTAGGATTCTAGGGGTTGATTCCTGCTCCATTCTTTTCAGCCTTTGTTCCTTTCAAAAGGCCATTATTCCATCAAACAGCTTCTAGTCTTTGGTTCCATTTACCCATGTACCACTTTGGTACATGTTGAGCCAAAGCCACATGATTTTCCCAGGATTCGAGGAGTTGATTCCTGTTCCATTCTTTTCAGCCATTGTTCTTTTCAAAAAGCCATTTCAGTCCATCAAACAGCTTCTAGTCTTTGGTTCCATTCACCCATGTGCCACTTTGATACATGTTGAGCCAAAGCCACATGATTTTCCTAGGATTCTAGGGGTTGATTCCTGTTCCATTCTTTTCAGCCTTTGTTCTTTTCAAAAGGCCATTATTCCATCAAACCGCGTCTAGTCTTTGGTTCCGTTTACCCATGTGTCACGTTGGTACATCTTGAGCCACAGCAACATGACACTCCTAGGATTCGAGGAGTTGATTCCTGTTCCGCTCTTGTCAGCGTTTGTTCTTTTCAAAAAGCCATTATTCCATCAAACAGCTTCTAGTCTTTGGTTCCATTTACCCATGTGCCACTTTGGTACATGTTGAGCCAAAGCCACATGATGTTCCTAGGATTCTAGGGGTTGATTCCTGTTCCATTCTTTTCAGCCATTGTTCTTTGCAAAAATCCATTATTCCATCAAACAGCTTCTACTCTTTGGTTCCATTCACCCATGTGCCACTTTGATACATGTTGAGCCAAAGCCACATGGGTTTCCTAGGATTCTAGGGGTTGATTCCTGTTCCATTCTTTTCAGCCTTTGTTCTTTTCAACAGGCCATTATTCCATCAAACAGCTTCTAGTCTTTGGTTCCATTTACCCATGTGCCACTTTGGTACATGTTGAGCCAAAGCCACATGATTTTCCTGGGATTCTAGGGGTTGAGTCCTTGTCCATTCTTTTCAGCCTGTGTTCTTTTCAAAAAAACCAGATCCATTTCCCCAGGGCTTTTGGTGGTCCTCTAGAAAGATTCGGATCCCCGGAAAGAATGGGGAAGCTCACCCCTATAAAGGGGTTAGACCAGCCGAAGGCCGATTCTTCAATTGTTTTAGGCCCTTGCAGCACTTGACTCGGCCGAAGCTCACCCGCGCCTGTCACATCAGCCAGTGGCACGCTTTTCGAGGGCTCTGTACCCAGCACATCGAATAGGTCCAAGTCGCCTCCGCTTCAATTTGCTTGCCGAACCCGACAGGCGAACAACGCGGGGGGAGGTCTGAAATGCATGCCGGACTTCAGCCGAAAAGGCGATATGTGTGTCTCCAAATTAGGGACCCTGCAAAATCAGCATTCCATGGAAAGGATTCGGACAGCAAAGCATGACCCACCTCTTGGCCTTTTTTGTGGGAAGACCATCCCTTTCACTTTCCGTGGACTTCCCTTTCCCAGCCTGCTTCATTTTCTGAGATCGCTTCCAGACGGTTAAAAGAAGCGAGAGAAGATAATGGCCAAGCCTCTATCACGCACTCCTCACCGTGTGTCTCAGAGAACAAAGGCTTGGGGGTGTCTCAGGAAAGTGACCATCAAAGCTAGTCCCAGCTGCAGCGGTAAGACTATTGAAAAGACAAGTCTTATCCAGACCAGGGGTTAACAGTCCTTAGGCATTAGCATTGTGTATTTACTATTGGATTGGAGATTTGGAGGGTTCCCAAGATTCCAAGAGCTGACAGGTGGTGGAGAGAAGTGGGTCCAGAGTCATCCCATTGATAATTTCTCTCACCCATCTCCTTCCCCTTTTGCCATCTCTACCGTCTCAATTGCGTCAACCCTCAGATACAAAGCTATTTCCAAGATTCTAAAGTCTCTATGTCATGGGCTTTTGCTGTCACTTCCTTCCATCTCCAGCTTGTAAATGAAAGAACGCACCCAATAGTACCCTCAATCAAACAAAAACATTGCAACCCATCTCGGGCTTACAAAAGCTCTGCGCTCGCCGATGGATTCTAGGGGAAGTGAGCGAACGTTGCCTGCAGATCACCCACTCAGGGCCAAACGCAGGTGTGGCCGTATCAAAATCACTGGCGAAAGCTCGCGGACACACCACCATTTCTCAGTTTTCAGCAGAGTTGTCTCTTTCTTTGCTGCTTGTTTGTTTCTTCGCGACCCTGTCGCGTGGGCCTCTTCAAAACCCCCTTTTACCATCTTTTACCCCCTTTCTCGCCCCTCCCGCAAGCGGGCAGCTGGCACGCGCCTTCCGGAAGTCTGAGACTCTTCTGAGTACACAGAGAGTTCGTCCCCTCGGTGAAGCCCAGGCGTTCTCCCTATCTAAGGGTGTGACTTTTCATTTACCCCACCAATTAACGTGGAACCTGGCAGGGGGTGGAAGACCATTTTCCGTTTCAAGGGAAAAACCCGCTGCCGGGTTCCATGTTGATGGGCGGGGAATTGGGAACGCTCCAGACATCATTGTGCTGGGCCCCAAGGCCCGTGATGGATCCCCGAACGGGCCAACCGGTTCCTCTTTAAAGGATCAGGAATGTAAATCTGTAGACCATGGCACTGGCGTTTGGCAGCTGAAACCCAGAAATCCAAAGTCTATGCTACCATCTCTGCTGCTGTGGACCTAACATCGAGTTTCACGGGTGCTCAAATGTCAAAATCACTCGAACTTGCATCCTTAAAAGCAAAATCAGGCAGGAATCACTGTGGCTACATCACTCATGTCATATTGTTGACTCACACGTGGTGTATCGTATCATTGCAACATGACACACTGCAAATGTGCAGTCGGCCAATCTATGATCCTTGATGAGTCTGTTCAAGTGTGCACCCTGGGCAAAATCCAAAGTTCAATGTGCGTGTCTTTTTTGAGGGGAACCCGCCAGAGGTTGTTTGATCGAAACACCACAGGTCTCCATTTTGTGTGTTCCCATATGTTGAAACAAGCCCGGAAGGCCAGGCATGGTCAGACCCTGCCTTTCCTTGTCTGCTCGAGCTGCTCTGGGGGTCTTGATGAATCAGGCACTCATAAACCGCGAGGGCCAGAAATCCCATGTCATCCCAACCACACATGTTCAGCCAGGGAGTGCCTTCCGATCCATAGTCAAAGGGTCACTGGGCCGCACTAGAGGGTTCCTGATTTGTCACTGTTAAAGCATCACCCCTCAACCATCCTCAACCACTGCTGTTTGGACACTACTTGCGATATTGGACATGGGAAAAAGCTGTTGTTGGGGGGGGGGGGGGCAAATTGGTCCAAAGGGTGACAGGTTTTGCCTCACCGGGAAACCAGAACGTGTACAGGGACCTCTCTCCAAGTCGCTCCGCGGGCAAACGCCTTTTGGCGTCCGGCCATAGGCAAAACGCTAGTGGCCCCTCGTTCAAAAGCTCTTTTGTCCAGTTGGCTAAGGTGCGATGCTGGAAAGATATGGACAGATATGCCTGGACTGGCATGACCAATCTCTTGTCTGGAAATGGCGAGCAAGTTCGGGCAACCGGATGCACTTGAGGTGCCTCTCCGTTGCACTGCCAGGTCACATGTGATAAACCGCACGCACCACTTTTCACAAACCGCACCAGACCGCGGCTTCCGCGGCCAACCTTGGGCGCCACCGGCGGAGCGCGCCGCCCGCGCGGCGGATGCGTGGGGAGATGCGCGTAGCATCAGACCCACGTGTCTCACGCCGAAGCGCGCACGGTGCCGACCGCCGTAGGGCGAAGGATTTCATTCCGGACCCATGTAGCAACTATCTTCGGATCTCCAGAAACGCAATGTGATTGCTACCATGGCACTGGGCTAGGGGTAAATCTGGGATACCAGAACTATTCAAGGCAAGCTATCTCTTTCAGGACTCGCATGACAATGACAGCCTGACACCCGTGGCAATGTCAAACGCCTCTTGCGAAATCAGAGGCGAAGTCCAGCAAAATACTCGGAACTGAGGCACTAAGGCATCCCTCTTGGGAGGCTGCCAATGCTACTCTGAGGACTGCTCAACAAGCGCTTGGGACACATGCCAGCCCTGCCAACCGCAAAAATATATAATTATTAGGTGTATTTCTTCAAATGATGTGCTAGTCTGCATGAAATATGTCTGTTACTTGTTCTCTCTTGAGCATCTCGTCACTTCACCAGGTGAATCCGAATGTCACCACCCGTGTCGATGTGCGTCATCTGCATGTGCCTGGCGGAAGGACCTATGTGTGGGCCACCCCAAAATGCCGGGGGGGTCGCGGGGGGGGGGGGGGGGGTTGCCTTTGCTGTCCCTTTGAAACCATCCCAAAACGGGTTGGTTCTGCCAAAATGGCAGGTTCTTTGGACCTGGCCATACTTGGATGGTCTGAGAGTTAGCTAAGTGGGTAGCTTTGCCCTGGTTGTATGTAACCCACTTACCAGAATTGTAATCTAAGCAACAACTAGAACCTACTCCGGCCCATTTAAGGTCATCATCGAGCTTCCTTGCCTTGGCCTCTTCGGATGCCTCGCTGGATCTGGTGAACCAAGATGACAACCAACCTGAGTCAGCAAAGAGCCCCGGGCACCTGATCCAGTGCCACTACAGTAGGTAACCAGCCAAACAAACGTAATGTCAAACCTGGTAGCCATACCAAAGGGATACCCACTATATAGTGGCTTGCCTGCAAACACGCGGTTATATGTGGATTTGAGGAATCCAAGCCCAAAACCGCACGTAAATGGAGTATTGAGGGACCCTCTGGGCGGAGGAGTTGGACTCTGATTCAACATCCCAGAGGGGTCCCTACTGGGAGGCTGAATCCCTTCAAGCTTACCTTTGGCGCTTCGGTGGGAAGATTCAAAATTGCAAATATCCAAAAAACTGGCTTTAAAAGTTAAAGACTAAAACTCTAGCTTTAGATTCCAAAAAGCTAAAGTCTAAATATCCAAGAAAGTAGCAGCCAAGCCAAGCCCAGATGTGCGTGTGTTTTTGTTGCTTTGAGGTGCCCCAAGGGAACCCTTTAAAAGGGCCCCCAAAGGCGACGTTTGAACCGCAAAACGCTTTCTTTCCTCCACACCAAGATGTTTCTGTCCCCAACCTGCCCCCCCTTCATCCACAGGGCCGGATTGTTCCAGTTGTTTTTCCTATGACTTGATTTGGCTTCACATTCCCCCACAACCTCACTCAAATTGCTTAAGCCCCACAGTAGAGTCAATCTGCTTCCTGAGGGTGCAGCGGAACTTGCTAGAGTCCTCCTCTTGCTTCTTCTTCTCATGCTGTTTCTTCTTCGCTAGCCTTCCGCGTGCAGCGTTCGCATGCACGGATCACCAAAGGCTCCAAGAGTCAAGATGCACCAAGGTACCCCTTAGGGCCTTAGGCGCGCCTTGCTGCTATGGTTGGATCATCTTCAAACTCCTGCGGGAAGGCTTTGGGCGAGTTCCCCAAATTCTTGTACAATCACAGCTCACAACTGCTTCAACTGGGGGGCAACCTGGGGAACGTGTGTGCTGACCCCGTGTTCTCCCCGAATCAACCATAGACCAGTGGCACTATTGCATGTTCTCCGCGGAAAAGTTCTCTGCATCTTTAGGGAATTGCATGCGCACCACACATCAACTCGCCACAGCAGTCCCTCAGCTGCCGCTGTGCCATCCAGTTCGACTGAGAGAAGAAGGTCCTGTCGTGCTTGCCATCTGCGAAAGTGTACCGTCACGGTTGCACGATTCCCCTTCCTTGGATTCTCTTTCTTGGGATGTAAAATCGTCAAGCTGCCAGTCTGAACCAGCCTATCCCGCCTAATCAATCCAATGCAAGCATGCACCAAGTCCAGCAAGTCATGTCGATCCTGAAACAAAGAACTTGGCAAATGGTGGATGTGTCAAAAGTGTGTTTCTCCCAAAGCAAAGGTTCCTTTCTAAAATGGGACACCCTCCCCCCATCAACTCCCAAATCTGTGGCACACCCAAAAATGGCTTTTTCAGATTTCGTCACGCATCGAGTCTACCCTAAAATATAAGATGCTTTTGGAGGAGACGCCAGGAATTTCGGTTGAAGCAGCTGTGAAGCAGGCCAGTGGCGCTCAAACGTGGCTCCCCCTTAAGACGGCTAGAAAGGTTTGTATAGATCGCCACCATAAGCCGCGTGCGTACAAGAAGCGAGCGACAACTCCTTCAAGTGTGCTCAACAAAGTCCTTGGGCACTCAGCGTAGCTGTGCCGACAAATTGATGTCCAAAGGCAAGCTCAGGTACTTCGCTCATTCCAAACACATATTTCTAGACGTGCTTGGAAGTATCCAGTAGTTGCAAGTGAAATTATTCACCACACGTCTCATTTCTGAGAAAAGGGAACCGCTCAAATTGGCTGAGCACCCCTACAATAAGTACCCTCAAACAAAATGCTCCCTGAAATTTGAGTAGGGACCCTTTGCTGCACATCATTTGGGTGAGGATTCATGTCCACAAACCACTTTTGAGGTGCCCTCTTAGAACTCATAGCCACAACTTGAAGGAATGAGCAGGTCTTGACCGCTTCGACCATTCCGAGTGCAGGGTGACCTGACATACTGCGGATGTACAAAATCCCTTCGCACCACTTTGAGACCATGGTTGAAGCCATAGCATTTTGGTATTTACAGAAGGAACCATCAGAAACCAGGGTTTTATATGTGGTGCGTTTTATGGATTTCACAACCATCCACGGTAGCTGCCGACAAAAAAGACGCGCCGCGGGCGACCACTGCGGAACTGCTTCAAAAGCTGGAGCGCCTGGCAGGGTCGCTGGCTGAAGCTTGGTGCAGCCAGCGGTCAGTATTCATTGGGTCCCCTGACATGGCTGTGGGTCAAAAATAGGTACCCAAAATGGCACTCTGGTAAATGGAAACAATGACTAAAACCTGTGGTCCCCTGGTGGTTTAATTTTGACCCATACCCACATGGGACCTCAGAGATTGTACTTACGTACTTAGAGGTTCAACGAATCGCTCAATGGCTCGCTTGGCCCTGGTTTTCTCGGTCACTTGCAACCATGGCATTTTGGGAACAAGACCAAACCAAAGCGAACCACGCGCTTCAACTCCCAGGCCATCTAAGTAACCCCCCAGTGGTGCCGCGCCAGGCCATCGCCTTTCCATAGAGAATCAGTTGGGGCAGTTTGGAAGGGGCCCTGATCTTAAGGACTTGGTGGTTTCGCCACCCTTTGGCGGAACAAAGTCAGAGATGAGAAGGGTGAGTTGTAGGACGTACCTCTGAATTTGTACCCCAATGCACCGGCAAAACCAGAGCGGTCTGCTGAAATGCAACGCGCATCTGTGCCTTCCGCGTCAACTCGCTCCACTCCAAGTCCTCAATAAGGTCCAAAGGCAAGCTCATGCAAGTGGGTGCCGAACAGAGTGTCTCGACAAACAACAAAAGATCCGTCCCCTTTTGGTCTCCGTTGGGGAAACATAAAACAAATGGGATATTTAGAACCCAGTCAAGCACCACATGCAGCCAAGGTGCTGTTTCTCAGCTCATGATCAGGGTCGTCCAGGTACCCTGGCGCCTCCAGCAGTGAAACGCAGCGAATGCCATCAACACGCTTGCTATTTTGACCTCCTGGCTTTGGCAGAATTGCTACATCGGTTAAGTCATGGTGTCCTTTCTTGCTGGTTCTCAGCAGGGAATGACCCCAACCATTCTTTGTGGTTTCGTTTCAGGGGATCTGTCAGATTAATTCGCAAAACCGGTCTTGATTCCCTCCAGAGAACCAGCAAGCAATTGCAGTCGTCAGCTGCCAGTCGAGTCATGCCCGTGATTTTTCCCGCCACCAGGGCTCGCCAGATCTGACAGTGAGACCATCAAAGCTCACCTCGCGCAGGGGTAATTCAAGCCCTTGTTCCAACTATGAATAAACCACTATTGTTTAAACATCCTAGAATGGGACCATGCACCAACTTACATCATGATCATAGGAAAACAAAGTCTGCATTTATGTGGCCCCGTATAGTATCAGGATGATTCAAGCCCTTGTTCAACTATTGTTTAAACAGCCTCCTTTGACTTCCCCTTTGACTTCGTTTTTTAGCCACCAAGTTGTTAGTTAACCAAGTTGCATACCAATCAAGTTGTTAAAACACCCCAAGGGTCTTTGTAAACCGCCAGTTGGCCACTGCCTCACAGCACTGCAGCGCGATGGGATCGTCGGTCCCCGCCGCCTTCCCTCCTCGGTCCACGCGCTCGGCCGCCTCCGGGTCGTCCGCGGGGGAGAGCCACTGGAAGCCCGCCAGGGGCGCATACAGCCGGTCCTACGAGTAGGCGCCCCGATCGAAAGACGAGAGCCAATTCTCTTCCATTTGGAGAAGACCCCTGGAAAAAATAGAAACAAATCCAGTGATTGATTCCATTAAACAACTCGACAGGGGAAAATAACAAATATTCTTACGCAAATGGAAGTTACCCACTTCCTGTGGGGATTGGCCAAATAACGTGAAAGCTTGTTGTTTGCCAAATAACGTCCAAATCCCAAAAGTAGAAAGTCCGAACAGAGCTCAGGGAGTGAGATTCTGAGATCTTGCCTCTTGGGACCGCCAGCTCCCGAACCCAATGGCCCAAACGAAAGGAACGGGTTGGACACAGTGAAACGCTAGGAAGCCAATTCGGCCAATTCGATTTGAGTGGTCTATGAGCACTCGGGGCTTGAAACTATCCTCGGTTCTCACCATATGTACACGTTTCGTTCTAGGAGCCAACTGTTTTTGGGGTTGATTCCATTGTTTGTGGGTCCCGAACCCACCAAATCAAAAGGGGCTTTCAGGGTGGAATCTTGGGCTTCCTTTTGGGAGAAAGTGATGGCCCTGGTAAATGATGGGAACTAAACTGAAGCCAGCGCAACTCACTTTCAAGCAAACGGACTGTGCAAAGGACATCTGGTTAAACCCTGGCACCCCTGAGTCACGGAACCACTCACATGAAACCGGGACAATTTTAGTAACTCCACCAAACATTCTGTTTCAAACCCCGGTTCCCTTATTGTCCACCTCAACAGTACCCCAACATGGCGCCCTCGTTTTATAGTGGTGAACAGAGACTCCAAAGTCTTGCCAATGTCCAAGCAAACTGACCCACAAGCGACACCTATGAGTGGAATCCACTGAACCACTGAGACATGAGCGAACTCCAAACATGTGGGGCTACTTGTTTTGGTTTAGGATTCAGGGTTTTGAGAAGGACACCGAAAGGAACACCATCAATTTTGAGACATCCCGTATTTTGCGACAAGAGGTAATATATACCCACATCTACCCTCCAAATGGGTCAATTGCTGGTATATATGCCTGTCCGTGGGAGAAACATCCCGTATAAATCACATGCAACAGGGAGGGAGACGTCCAACCTTCACCTAATTCAAAGATTTCCTCAAAATTGATCCGACTAAAGTTGTTGTCTGACTGTACATGGATTCTCCGGGTTTGAACCGATGGCTGGCCAACATGCAACACAGTAGGGACGAGACTTCCATCCTTCACCTAATTCAAAGATTTCCTCAAAATTGATCCGACTAAAGTTATTGTCTGACTGTACATTGATTTGTTCGGGTTTGAACCGAATGGCTGGCCACCATGCATGCAACACAGTAGGGAGGGAGACTTCCAACCTTCACCTCATTCATTTATTTCCTCAAAATTGATCCGATTAAAGTTGTTGTCTGACTGTACATGGACTTTTTCGGGTTTGAACCGAATGGCTGGCCACCATGCAACACAGTAGGGAGGGAGACTTCCAACCTTCACCTAATTCAAAGATTTCCTCAAAATTGACCTGACTAAAGCGGTTGTCTGACTGTACATGGATTCTCCGGGTTTGAACCGAATTGCTGGCCACCATGCAACACAGTAGGGAGGGAGACTTCCAACCTTCACCTAATTCAAAGATTTCCTCAAAAATGATCCGACTAAAGCGGTTGTCTGACTGTACATGGGTTCTCCGGGTTTGAACCGAATGGCTGGCCACTATGCAACACAGTAGGGACGAGTCTTCCAACCTTCACCTAATTCAAACATTTCCCCAAAATTGATCCGACTAAAGTTGTTGTCTGACTGTACATTGATTTGTTCGGGTTTGAACCGAATGGCTGGCCACCATGCAACACAGTAGGAAGGGAGACTTCCAACCTTCACCTAATTCAAAGATTTCCTCAAAATTGATCCGACTAAAGTTGTGGTCTGACTGTACATGGATTCTTCGGGTTTGAACCGAATGGCTGGCCACCATGCAACACAGTAGGGACGAGACTTCACCTAATTCAAAAGATTTCCTCAAAAATGATCCGACTAAAGTTAATGTCTGACTATACATTGAACTTTTCGGGCTTCAACCGAATGGCTGGCCACCATGCAACACAGTAGGGAGGGAGACTTCCAACCTTCACCTAATTCAAAGATTTCCCCAAAATTGATCCGACTAAAGTTGTTGTCTGACTGTACATGGATTTTTTCGGGTTTGAACCGAATGGCTTGCCACCATGCAACACAGTAGGCAGACTTCCAACGTGGATTCTCCGGGTTTGAGCCGCAAAATTTTGGTTGGACACGGGTTTTGGGTCCTCATCGATCACAGCGCCGTGCGAGGACAGCTGGGCCCGCAGCTGGTGGGTGCGCCCTGAGTGCAACTTCAGGCGAAGCTCCAGCTTCTCCTCCGAGTCCGGGTGGGGATGAACCGGTTTTGGTTGGTTTGTAGGGGATGTGGGGCCATAGGTTTAAGGAAACCAAAGGGGTTTCAGGAAACCAAAGGGGATGGTTTATAGGGGCCAATTTGTTGGAACGGGGTTTGGGTACGTATGTTTTGGTTGGATTGCCTGAAAGGAAACCGTTGGATTTCTTCGTTTTTGGGGGTCATTCCATGTCTCATTCCCTGAGAATCAGTTGCCCAAAGGACCTAGGAATGAAAGGTTAACCATGACTACAAATGGACCAACATGGGGAAACCACAAGGTGCAAAGGTTGGCATTGGGCAAGTGAGAGTTAGAATGGGGGTATGGGCTACATAGTCATGATTGAAGGAGCAAACTATTGATAGCTGTTTCGCCCCTTGTATTGCACACCAACCTACCTTGTGGTTTCCCTTGCCAGGCATTGTTCTGTATCGGAATGCTAAATCACAGCTTTAACAGCCTCAACACCTATTGTTGAACCACCTACTTGTGGTTTCCCTTTTTGCGGAGCTCAAAACAGAACAACACATGGCATAAAATCACAGCCTCCTTTTGCTGTTCCGTGAAACGAAACCAGGGCCTGGTTTTCTTTCAACACATGTTGCAAGCCCTGCCTTTTGGCTGGGTTGTTGGCTGAGCACCGACGTCTGCGCCCTGCGCCACTTGTGCGTACCGTGTTCAACGTCTGCGCCTAAGGGCGCGATGAGACGCGGGGCCGGGACCCCGAAGACCGAGTCGGAGATCCAGTTGTCCAGGTGCTCTGGCAGCAAAGCCTTGATGGGGGCCCTTCTGCCCAAAAAACGTTGCACTTTTGCAGGATTTGCCGGGGGGGGGGGGGGGGAACAGAATCATTTTCCCAAGAGCTTGAAGGTTAATAGTATTACAGATCCCTGCCCAAAAAGTCTTGCACTTTTGCAGGAGTTGCGGGTTGGGAACAAAATCATCTTCCCAAGAGATTGAAGGTTACACCTGGAGTCTCCATGACCCTTTCAAAATGGTTGGTCATTACCCAAAATAATGGTTGGTCATTGACCCATGTTTAAAGGGTCATGGAGACTCCAGGCAGATCCAACCCAGCAGTCAAGAAGCGATCTTCCCTGGAATCTGGGCGCGGTAGATCTTCCGTACGCGGCCACCGCGCAGCAGCTGCTGGAAATGATCCGCGGCAGCTTTGGTCCTGGCCAGAAGTACACGGCGAAAGCCGGGAAGCTTTCGCCTGCAAATGGATCCTTTCCTTCCATCTGGTTAAGACCCCTGGAAAAAGTAAGAATATGTCCAGTAGTGATAGACTCCCTTTAAAACCAACAGGGGAAAAATAAAGAATACTCTTAAGCAAATGGAGTCTTTCCTTCCATTTGGTTAAGACCCCTTTAAAACCAACAGGGGAAAACAAAGAATACTAAGCAAATGGAGTCCTTCCGTAACAAAGAGAACATGGGGACAGTTGTCCTGGCCAAAACCACCAGCCCAGAAGTGCTGACGTCCAAGCGCTGACAGGCACGCAGCTCTCGCCCTCGCTTCAGGCGCGCGGCCGCCGCTGCGGCGGCCAAAGGAATCAGCCACTCGCCTTGGAACGGGCCCAACCAGTCTACCCCTAATGGCTTGGCTAGGTGGGGCTGCAACAAGGTACTGGGTTGAATTCTCCAAACCAATCACCAAGTCAGGGGAACCCGAAACTCTGAGGTACACCAAAAGTCATATGCTCCGATTCTGCTTCATGTGTCATCAACACAATTTAAATACAACATAAGTTTGGAGGAAACCTCAGGAATGGTGCTTCCCGAGTCCCCGAGTGCTTCCCGAATGCTGGCCCGGATATACTACTGTCCACCAGCGCAATCTGTCCAAAGTTGGGCTTACTCTCCAAGTTCACAACAAACATGTCACTATTGGATCTGAGATGAATCTAGTGCATATGTCTGTGTGTGTGTGATTTTTGGCAATGAAAGGATGTTGATGATGGATAGGAAAGGAAAAGGAGAGATATGCGGATTCATTCACGCAAAAGTCCGTGAAACGCGGATCCCCCCTGAATTTTCTCGGCCCCAACCAGGTGGATTTTGCTCGGTTCACCTCGCACCAACCAGGGCTCCCTAGGCCGTCACTCGAATCCGGGTCACGTCCGTTGCTGACGTGGGGGGCACAAGGTATGCCGCAAGGCTTGTCCACTACCACATAGTCCCCGCAGAAGTGGAGCTGCTCTGAGATGATCCTGGGTCCATTGTAAGACATGCTTCAGCTTCCTTCCAATTGGTGGTTTGGAGCCCGGTGGTTTAGTGCAATGGGGTGGTTTCCCATTTACCCTCTATACCCAAACCACCAATCCAAACCACGAACTAAAGGATACATGAATCTGTTCTCTCTTGTTGACTCTTTTGTGTGAGCAGAATGGTTCAAAGGAAAACGAGCGCGATCCAAACCGGCCCCTGGCTCCCAACCACTGCGTTTGGGACACTTGGAATTTTGGACATGGGAAGAAGCAGTGGTTGGGAGGCGTTGGAAATGAGCTCTCAACTCACTTCCGTGGCCAAAACAAGTCCGTATCAACTTGTGCCATTTTCCATGGTCTTCCCCAAAGTATGAAGTCCAGGAACTGTCAGGCAGTGAGGGAAAAACAAAACCGCACATGCCAAAACAAAAGGCACACCCAAAACACCGTGTGTTTTTCCTTGTTGCTTTCCCATTAAACAAACGCCTCCCGCGCTCCAAAAACAAAAGCAAAAAAACGCCGCGCCACCCGCTGTGACCACGTTGGAGCCAGGGCTCGGCTGGACTCCGTAGCGCTTCGGCTGCGTGTGGATCCGCAGCTCCCCGGCCTCCTGCAGCAGCACCTCCTCGACTCGGCGCTTCGAGGGGAAGACTTGGTGACCCATTTGGCCGTGGCTCAAAAAACCGTGACCAAAATGGAACTCAGTTGCCCAAAGGACCTGGAACTAAAAGCCCGTTTGAGGCTCGGTCGAAAGGGAGACCAAAAAAGACGTCATGTTGAGGGGTGCCCTAGATAAAAATATAGAGAGAGCATCGGCGCTTTGCTTTGGGGAGCCTAAATGAGGCACAAACATCACTTGGTATCAAAATGGTCTACCCAACATGCCAAGAATTCAAAGGGCGGTACCTCTTAGCTGGACTATCACTTGCTAACCTTCTACCCAGGGCCTGATGGTGGCTCCAATGGGACCAATCGGACCCCGCGTTTTAGCGAAGGATCTGTGCCACCCCTGAGAGCCACATAGACCCTCCACTGTAGGGAGTGGGGAAGTATCCAGCCCCCCCAACCACTGCTTTCTGCACAGTACAAAAAGGAGGCACCACCAAAGTAATTTTGGGAACCCCTCAAATGCCTTGGCCACTTACTGTTTTGTCTCAAACTGCGACTCCCAAATTTTGGCAGTTGCCTTTTCTCCCTTTAACAGACAACTCAGCAGGGATCCCCCCCCCAAAAAAAAAAACACCCCACTGACCCAACACCTGGCTAGCACCTCCTCCCCCCAGTCCTGAGCCTGCAGCCTATCCGGGGAGTCCAAAGGTAGCAGCGTGCTGCCCAGGCGCCCGAAGCGCCGTGATCTCGGGGGCCGGTAGTACACCGCGCCTGGGCTATGCGCCCCGCCCGAGTGGGGGACTTCTTGAAAGGCTTGGGCGATCAACTCCCTGCCCACAACTAAGTTGTGTCTAGTTGTGGGGGGAAACTGGAAAGATGGTGAGGTCCTTTCGGTTTCCCTTCAAAAACACAAAACCAAGAAAGGTAGCCTCTGGAACGACAGATGTTTCATCCACTGTTTAAACGACGTCCGCTTCGTTCACAAAGGGAACCAGGGTTTGGCTTTTTGAAGCTGAGCACAGGGTTCTCCCGATTTCTCGTCCTCTTAGAGCCACACCATGCTAAGCTAAAACCGAAGGCAAAAGAGAAAGAAAACAAATGGAACAGCTCAGGGTTAGTTGCTAACTTGTCTGTCGAAACAAACTCCTTTTGGGTTCCCTCTTTGAGAAGGTTGAACATAAAGCAGCCTCCCCTTGGTTCCGCGAGCTGGTGGCCAGGGTCAAGAGGGTACCTTGCCTCAACCAAAAGCCAAAACAAGGCTGTGGGTCAAACAAATGTACCAAAATGGTGCCTTGGTAAATGGAACCAAAGACTAAAGCCTGCAGTTTGCCCTATCTGTTAAAATATTGGGCCAAACACCCACACATCTTCCAACGCAACGCGCATGTCGCCGCGGATCTTCTTTTTGTTTGTTCTCCCCTTTTTTTTCCGGCACGGAGCGCGCCTAAGGCCAGCAGATCCAGGGGCGCTTGCAGCCTCTCCAGGCTGCAGCGCGCCGTCTCGGTCTGGTTCACCCTGGAGAACAGGACCTCAGCTGCGTGCGCTCCGAACGCTTCACAGGCCCCGAAGAACACCACCACTGACCACCCTTAAAAAAACAACAACACACAGACACCCAAGACCTTCTTGGGCTTGCAGTTGTTTTTGTTTGCTGCATGCCATCTTTGGGGGGTTTACAGGAAGCTTCCCCAGTTTGCTTTGCTTGCAACGTCTAGGGCAATGGTCGCACGGCTTTGAGATCATCCCAAAATGAGCGCGCAAAACCCGCCTGCTCTTGCTTCTGCACAACATGGTTATGCGTGGCTATAGTAGGGTATATAAATATGCCTTATCATCATCCATGAAACCAGGCGTGGGTGACACAAGGAGGCCCTGGCAAAAATGAAACCTACCCATTCCTCTTGTTGGTTTCCTTTTGGGAAAGCAACTCAAACATGGACTATGTGGCACACAGAGTAGGACCGCCTACAACAACGGCCAACTGGACATGATCTTGGGCACTGCTCAGTTGGGTGTGTGTCGAAAGGGGGGGGATCCCCGGGCCCGGGACACGGCCTAACGCCAAAAATGGTGCCTCAAACAATAAATTTCTGAAAAGTGATTGGTGGACACAAAAACCCTCCTCAAATGCGGTCCACCAAAGGGTCCCCAAGCAAAACTCATACCCACCAAAGGGGTCGCTCGACATCAGCCACGCCACGCCTGGGCTTCGCAGCTGCTGCCTTTCCAGGGCCTGGCTGTGAGTCAGGATGTGAACACTGGGCTGCCCTCAGATCCCCTGCTTAAAAGCTTGGACTTTTAGTGGGTTGAGTGGAAGCCCCACTCAAGACTAAAATGCTTTGTCCAAGCGTGTTGTAACGGTCATTTGAAAAGTGCTCTGGCACAACCAAGTTCCTCACGGGTCCGTGTCCCGGACAGGCCCTTCACAAGGGCATCGTCTGACCGATGACCATTTGCACAATTACTAATCACGCAGGAGAACCATGTGCGGGGGCCGCTGGCCTCCCAGGCAGAAGATATAGGGTATTTGGGGGGACCTTCCCAGTCCAGTCGCCTGCCTTGACCAAGACGACAAATCGGCAGGCATGCGTGCCCAACAAAAGCAATGACTCCTCACCAACCAGCGCAATCCTGAAGGATTTGTGCCAAATCAATGCGCATTCCGATTCCTCCTCAATCAGCCACGGTCGCGCCTCCGTGTTCTAGAGGTCTCGGCTTATAACGGTCAATCGAAAAGTGCTTTTGTAGGGTCCGTGTCCCGGACAAGCATCATCTGACCGACTGCCAATGCACCAACCCAAAGCACTCAGAAGAACTTGCAGACGTGGAGGGAAACGAAAGCCGGCAGGCGCGTCAGCAGGTAGTAGGGTTTCAGAGTACATGCTGAAAACCTGTTCCTTTGAAACCACCCGTCAGCAAGTCCATCGCGTGCCAGTTGTCCCTACACGCAATCCACTCCCAGGAGACAACCTGCTTGATGCCAAAGAGTAGGCAGTGGACCTGTCCTGCCATCTTGTCCAAAGTCAGGATTGCGACTCCGACCTCGGATGAGCGCGTCTATGCGGAGATGCTGTCCACATGGCAAACCCATCACATCCCCTCAAGCGACGCGCGTGGCAAATGAGCGTGACCACCGCTGCCATGAGCTCCAACTGGGCTATGCGAGCAGCCCCGTCCTCCCGCAAGCTCAACTGCACTAGAAGGGACCTGCGAAGCAGAGGCCGCAACAAAAAAATAATTGCCAAGCAGGACCGGGCAGGTCCAGTAGCCGGCCCGACTGTTTTGGCTTGACCAAAATGGCAGATCGGCAGGTATGCTCAATAAAGCAATGATACCTCACCAACCTGCCCAAGCCTGAAGGCTTTCAAAGCTAAGGGGATGGCTGGGAGCCACCAAGAACAACGTCTCTGCTCTTTTGCCTAACTGTGAGGTATTTTGCTCAAGCATCTGGGCAAGCTACATCATAATTCACAGACCGACAACAAGGGATCCCCAACAAAGTTAGTTTGGGTAACGTCGCAACGCCCCCTTTGCCCACAAGCATGTTCAATGTGTTGCTGATGTTGATCCCTGATTAATAATCCGCCAGTTGACAGGGCAGTGCCCCTGGAAGAAAGTAATCCGCACCGAATAGGGGGGGGACTTTAATGATAAGTGGAGAAGCGATCAGCAGTGTGCCGATGGGAACCAACTTGCTGCGAGGCCCCTGCCCTCTGGACTAGGCATGGGACAAATAAATCCGACCAATGATGATTCTGCCGTGGGCATCTGGCCGCTAAAAACCATTGGCTTGCCATTGAAATTGGACGCAGTCACCTGTTTGCCACGGTCAAAACTACGTGGGAGATTTAGGGCTCGTCCCTGGTTTTTGTGGGAGGAAAATACAGAGCTCGTCCCTGTCGCGAACCCCAAATGACCACAAACAAATCCGTTTGACCCGACCTCGAAACCGTGGCAGCTTGAAACCGAAAGCAATGGGTCTGCACGGTCATCCGAATCACCCCGTTTCCATGGGTGGCACCTGTCAGTGGCCCAAACCTGGGCGATATCGCCCTTGTCAGTGGCCCAAACCTGCGCCGCGATATCGCCTTTTGCCTTTGGACCATTTGGGCAACGGAGTGGAATTCCAGGGCCTTCGCTGGGATATCAACTTGAATGGGGTTGTGGGGGACTTGACAACCAAACCAAGTCATGCGCAGCAGCAGATATTGTGAGAAACAAATTAGCCCCTTGTACCCCCCCCCCCCCCAAAAAAAAGAACAGAACACTGGTCCCTTTCACGCTGCCTGGCGCGGGGGAGCTTGGCGCGGGGTGGGCGCCGTTGCTGCGTGCGCCGCTAGGCACATCAGCGGCAGATGCGGAGCCCGCGGCATGGCTCGACAGCGATGCGAGCGGGGAGCTGGCGTTTGGTCTTACGATGAGAGTAAACTTGTTTCTTGGGCCTTGCTATAACCCTCATAAAACCAGGTAGAATCCACACATTCGCGCAAACCAATGGCCCATACCGGGTTTTTGGGCGCTCTGAATCGAAGAGTTCTTGAAGCTCGGAAATTGACAGGTTTTTTGGCATTTGAATGGGCACTTGCCCAGCCGTTTTCCTGGTCTCATTGTTTTACCAACAAAGTTACCCCCAAGTGGTAGACTTAAGGCAAACAAGGGAAACCCAAGTTGGCAACCCCTAATATTGGTTCAAAACAACCCCCGTTGGGTGCTGTGAAATTTGAAAAGGGGCCATGGTCAGATCTTGAGGCCTTGATTCGCAGCCTACAACTCATTGAGCACTTGCATCACCCATCACGGCTGGTCAATTCAAATCGTCGTATGAGTAAGTCTATGTATACATATCAATATGGATATAGAAATATATTATGTGCATCTGGATAATATACACACATTCATTTAGTGCACTCATATTGGCACATGTATATACCAATATACAGCACATAATGTAATTGGTAAGCCAATATACACAAACACCCATATAAGTCTTGAACCCTCCCAGCGCTCGGCTGCCCCACGAGGTGGCACTGAATTTATAATGTGTGATAGTTTGTACGTTCTTAGGGGTCACTGCATTTGGACACACATAGCTATATGCGTGTGGAACTGTTTGCTGATAGGGCTGCATCTGAAGCCTGAGAGGTGGCCCCTTAGGAAAACAGGGCACGGAGCTATTAATATATATATATATATAGACACCCACATTTACCCTCCAATTGGGTCCAACAAGCATTGTCTGGGCTTCTCACCTCTAACCCAGATCATTTCCGGTCTCAGCCATGCCAAACTTTAAGCAGCTCAAAATGCCGCCAAGGGATCAAAGTGCACTTCTCAAGCTTTGGAATCCTTGTGAAACCGTTACGCTTCTCAATTCTAGGGTCTGCTGTTCAAGCCCCGGCTATGCTCACTTGGAAACTCGCTTTGATTGGGCCCCAAAAGGCCTAAGACTTAGCCAAGAGGGGAAAGCTGGTTTATATATGTCAGCTTCAAACCTCAACCAAGAAGAAAAGCATGTCAACCGATAAACGTGACGTTTCAACCACCCACACAGGTAGGATGTCCTGGTATCACAGAAAGTGCAGAACCATTTTTCTAACGGTCCCACTTGCATACCCCAAAATGAAAATACCACCATCGAGCCATATAGAAGCATGGTTTTCGGGTTATGTACTCCAAATGGCCCCTGAAAATCCCATGCAAAGGCAAGGATTTGGGGGCGTTGCCAATTGGGGTAATGCGGGTATGTAAGCTAATAGTGACTACTAGTGACCAGTACTTTTTCGGGGCAATTCAGGACTGATGGTGGTCATGATGAACCTTCCCACGGCTCCCCTTGAATCTTGTTGTGGCTCTGAATCCATATTGCATATAATCAACTATCCTCCAACCATGTGCAACGGTTTCCTTCTGGTTTCCCTTAAAAAACAACCAACAGCCTATGCTGTGCAACACATGGGCTACAAACAGCCCAAATGCAATGGTTCCCTCGGTGTCCTTCTGGTTTCCTTCTGGTTCCCTCCACCGCTTACTTGTTATGGCTCAGAACCAATTTTGGGTATGAAATCGAACGTCCTCCAACCTCCAACCCTTTGCACCGGTGTCAAAGGCAAAACTAAAACCAGGCTCTCCGAAAGAAGACGCCGCCGTTTTCCACAGCTCAGATCACCTGGCGCAGTAGCTCTTTGGCCAACTCCTTGAACTGGTCCACGGATATGGGCTCGAGCGTTTTCTCCTCCGGCGGGTCCGGCCACACCTGAGGATGTAAGGGTTCAACCACGGATGGAGGATATACGCCCCCTTGTATCCAAATACATTAAGTTATACATACACACATGCACATGTATATACTACACATTGGAGATATACACATACAACAAATGCATAGGATTAGGTATGCCAGGGGCAGCTACCTGTATATGAGGCTGGTCAGGCCCAATGAGGCTGTCAGGATCACAAACACCTTTAAGGCCTTAGTGCTCACGTAGGTGGCGCTTGAAACAGGGCAAAGGGGCAGGAAGTGCCGTTTGAGCAGTTGGTTTCAACTTACAGCCCCCTTTTGCGAGAGCTCAACCCCATGTCAGGGCTAAACAAAAAGGGCCGGTCACGCATCCCTCTTCAGCTCTGTATGAACTTGGCTAATCGGAACGACGGGAGGCCAACTGTGAAGATACCACATTGACATGTGGTATCTTCACAGTTGCCCTCCCGCCTTTCCGATTAGCTAAGTTCATACAGAGCTGAAGAGGACATACAGAGTAACTCACCCTCAAGTTTCAAAACCCCTGTTTTTATTGACCACCTTCGCGCTGCATTCTAACCCATGTTTAATATTGTTAAACACCCATTGAGAGTGGCTCCAGAAAGGGACCCAATTCACTCGGGGAGTTGAACCGTGCTTGCCCCGCCTGCGGCACCTGCGGCGGCAGCTTGGCTGTGGCCGGCCTGGGTGCGTGCGTGAAAGGCTTTCGGAGCAGTGAACGAATTGAACAACTCCTGAAGCGAAAGCCCTGAAGCGACAAACAGAGGCAAAAGGGAAACTGTTCACTTCTCAACCCTTGGGGTTGGGTCATGTTCTTGCTGCTGTGAGAGGTAGGGAATGAGTAGGAACCCCGAGCTTTTTTCGCCCTCTTTCCTTTCAGAGATCCCAAACGCTTGATTCCCAAAACCCTTGATTAAATACCTATCGATGTTTCAAGCTCGGAGCAACCCTCTAGCCTCTCGCCAAGGCGCGCCACTTGACCGGAGCTCTCCGGTGCCAAAACCGCCTCGGCCTCCTCAGCCTCCTCGCCTGGCTCGGCGCCTGGCCGGAGCCCGAAAGCCGGAAACGGTGGTACGGTACCTGGAGTCTCCTTCTGACCCAAATCAAAAATGGTTGGTCATTACCCAAAATAATGGTTGGTCATTGACCCATTTTTTAAGGGTCAGAAGGAGACTCCAAGTAGAAGCCAACTGGAAATTGAAACCAGGGGTGTTGGCGAATTCGACAATTTGACAAGGGACCCTTTTGCGACGGTACTTAGATACCAGCGGGTTTGGCGAACTTTCTTCTCCGAGAAACTGCAGAGCCACTAAATAAGAGCTATATAGGCCGTTCCCCCCCCCTCCCCGAGGTTTCATGGAAACCATGTTCCACAGCGACCAGCTACAGGAACCACCATTGAGTGAGTGAGTCATGCTGAGGATATCTTACCATTTTGGCAAAGCTGGTTGTTTCATTGGCCCATTGGCCCCTTGGCAACCCACCGAACGGCCTGCAGCCCCCGACCACGGCCTGCAGCCAGGTCCTCCGTGTCCGAGAAGCCGATCACCCGCGCGCCGGATCCAAGGCCGGAGTCCTGGGCAACGCCAAGTCGTGCCTCCTGATGAGGGTGGGTACTGTGGCACGGATGGTTGCGAAAATCCGAGACCGCACCACGAAATGAAACCATGGCGGATTCTATGTTTCTTTTTTTTGGTATTTGCAGGGGAATAATCAGAAACCAGGGTTTCTGAACGGTGGTAAAGGATTTTGGCAATCCACTGTATGTCCCTCAACACCATTCTCAACGGCAACATGGGTGTGTCTGAAAATCCGGGATCCCCGAAATGGCTGGCTTTCTTTGGGTTTTCCCTTCAAAACCAAACCCAGAAAAGGGCACGCCATAAACAAAAGCACGCCCGAATCAAGATTGGCCCAAGAGATGGCGTTGAAAACCTCACACTCCACCAAACAGTATGGTGACCCTTCTCGATATTGTTAGCACAGGTTGGTCCCCTCTAAACCGCAATGGTTTCATCCGTGCCTTTCCCTCAAGATAAAATCAACAGCGGTGCCTTCTGACATGAACACCTCCTGAATGATAGTCACGGCTCCCTTGCCAGGAGCCACCTAAGGGTTGTCTACGCCCCCTATCAAAGGGTCCAGGACTCTATGGGGTTGATGCCCCATTCTTTTCAGCCGTTGTTCTTTTCAAAACCAGCCATTTCACCAGGGTTTTTGGTGGTTTTCTAGAAAGAATCGGATCCCTGGAAAGGGAAGTTACCCCTAGACTGTCCTTGACAATGACCGGGAGTTTGTGTCTCAAAGGGGACCTTCAAAATGGTGGGTGTCCTTTTGGCGTCCCTTTCAACCAACCCAAAAATGGTACCCTCAAACAACAGAAACCTACCTGCTGGTCCACGAAGATGGACACATGGAACAAACCACAAGGCCCCTTTTAAAGGAACATAGTCCTCTGCGAGGCTCCATGTTGGGAGGGAATTTCTTGAAAACTGTCCAAGGCTCGTCTGCCGCCCATTTCAGCCACGTCTGCTCGGCGCCCTGTGGCAGGAACACATCTTCGCTGTGCCTCGCAGTCTCTCGGCGCAGCCCCTGGAAATGAAACGGCCACCAACTTGTGACCAACGCCTGTCATTTTTCCCCACCCACCAACTGGAAAAATCATGAGGCACACCTGGTTGTACATGATCTTCCAGTTACCCATCGGGAGATGCATCATATATGCTCCCCCCTTCTCTCCACCCCCCGTTCTCACAATCTAGGGCCTAGGGTGCGGACATGTGACATTGCCCGAACCAAGGAGCTGATCCTTGCAACATGTCCTTTTGGCGCGTGAGGGGATCTTGAGAGGGGTTGGCAAATGGGACGGAACTCGTATTTTCTGGTTCCTTTCAAGCAAAGAATTCCGGGGACCTGGAGCTGCCGGACGCAAGTTTGAGAGGCCCAAAAGCCAACAGGTTGTCCCAGTGATGCCATTTACACGTATAGTAGGTAACCAAGGGAATCACCCTTCAAAAGCCGACAGGACAAATCATTGGTTACCCAGTATGGTGGCTTGCCTGGGACAAACTGGGTGTGGGCCTGTGTTCTGGCTAGATGCTCTTCCCGGCAAACGATGTCCATCTCCTTGTCCAGGAATGTGCCCACCGCCGTCCATGGCTCGCAGCTGCCAGTGGAGAACCTCGTTCCGCGAATCGCTCAGCTCGAGCGGCGGAATCAATGGAATTGGTGGAGTGGAAGTGCTAGCCCCTTGCAACGCCCAAATTCCTTGTTCATAGCTCCCTGACCAGCCCTACCAAGCTTGAGTAACAGGGTGCTCGACTACAGCACACATGGGTAGATGCCTTCCGCCGCTACCACTATATACCCACGCCGGTTTCCTGGGCGCAGCCACTAAACAACCACAACACAAAGTGTATAATATGGGCAATGGGCATCTCTCACAATCAGAAATCCCCCAAAATGGCGGCGTCCCCTTTTGGCTTGCCTCGAAATTCCGAGCAAAAAAATCTAACAAGGCACGCCCATGCCTTCCCCCACTTCCCCCCATTCGAATCGGGGTCGAGTTCGGTGTGGCTGCCTTCGGCTCTTCAGCTTCTGAACCAAGTCCTCCATCTTCTGCAGTCCTCAAGCTATGGCTTTGAGCGGTTCACAAGCAGCCCCTCAAGCAAATTCAGGAGTGCTTCTCCCCAAAAAACAAGGGGGATGCATGGAAGGAGGTTCCTCTGAAATAACGATGGGTTGCTGGGTTCTTTGATGCTTTGTGAATCTGCAGGAGTGTAAAGACAAGAGGGCTTGTTTCTTTTAAGTGTCAAGCCACTAGGTGTCCTTTTGGAAAGATAGTTTGTCTATAGCAAGCAGGATCAACACAAAGAACACCCAGCTAGCCCCACGGAAGCTTTCGTCGGCTCGCTGGAGGCAATACAAACCACCCCGCCTCGAAAACCGGTCTCGAGTCCAAAGAAGCCACTTGCCTCCGAGGGGATCTCCAGAAACCATGACTAAGATCAGGAAAACTGGAAAGGCAAACCACAGCTTGGCATTGTTTTGAGTAAACCTCTAAAATTGGATGCCTTCAGGTTCGTGCAAATAGGGCGAAATCCAGTTTGTTTGAACCCAGGCTGGGCGAGTTCGTGAATCGTCTTATATAAAAGATCTTGATTGGGGGGTGTTTCATTGGAAAGGGCATCCTTCAGTGTTTGGGGAAACACACCCCCTATCAATCCTCAGGGGAAACACACCCCCTATCAATCCCAAACAAAGTCCCCGCAAAAGATGACTCCTCGGACAAGGACGATTTGTTGGGTTTCCAAGCGGGTATGTGTCACACTGAAGGGGTACCGAGTACCGGGACCTCAAATTGTTGGTTTTCCGTTCGCTTTCCCTGTTAAACCAACCCGAAAAAAGGTACCGAGACTCAAAAAACGCACATCCTCCCATGTGAATCCGGGCTTGACACCCCCGGGGCCTTCTGTCGGAGCCGAGTCCGCGTCCTGCGAAAACCCCGAGTCCGCGGCAGTGGGCGATGGGTGCTTCCCATAGATTTTGGCCATTCACAATACTTCTAGGGGTACCTTCCCCATTCTGTCCAGGGATCATTCTTTCCAGAAAAACCCACAAACCCAGGGAAAAGGCAGGTTTTTGAAAAGAACGATGGTTGATGAGAGTGGGGAGTCAACTTCTAGAATATTGGTTAAAAATTATTGCGGGGTTCTCAAAATGTTCTTCTGCGGGGTGTTAAACGCTCCTTTTGAGCCACCAGCCAAAGGCGCATTTGAGGATGTTCTCCAGTATGGTGTGTTCCTTTTGGCTGCCCTTTTGAATGGCTAATCAAAGGGAAACCAAAAGAACACATTTAGGGGCCCCCGATTTGGAGAAACACCTTTTCTTTACGCTTTCGAACACCACCCCACCAACAGTGCACCTAACATGTCCCACACCAACTTGGCGAGAAAAGCATCCAACAGCAAAGCCAATTCATTGGCGCTGCATGCTAGAATTCACCAAACAACATTATGGGATCCCCAAGCAGCCTTCATGCCGCCCGATCTCGTGAAAGGCTGCTGGCCATAACAGGTGCAATGTCGACCCTAACGGGGCATCTTGCAGGAGGTACACAAATTCGGCAACCCCAAATACGGGCTCTCTGTGAAAGTAACCTTCATTTGTTCGCAACCCCCCTTTACAAGTTGAGTGGTTGCCCCTCCGGTCCTCGCAATACTCAGCATAGACGGCTGGAAACATATTGTCTGCTGCAGGGTTTGCTTTTGACGCATACCGACCCACTATTTTGCCATGTTCAAACTCACCCAAATGGTACAGTAGCAAGGGAGCAACCCCCGGTTTCCGACCCCAGGAATAGTCGAAAAAAGGCCCTCAGTCATGCTTAGTTCCATATACGTAGTATTTGCCCACGTGTACCCTCCAAATGGGTATGTTGCTGGGGGAGTGTCTTTTTTGATGCTACCCCTTCTGTGGTTTTGAAGGGCAGCAAAAGAAACAATATTTGGGGGTCCCCTAGCAAAACATACACCAATATTACCTACTTGGATTGTGTGAGATCCAGATGGTCCTGACAAAGGGATTCGAAGACGTTCGCCCCGGCATCCACACCCATGCCCTGCAAGGCCCGCCAAAGCTGAGAGCCGCGAGCTGCCTTGGCGTGGATTGCCCTGCGAGAGAACCAGCTTTTGCGCGGCGTTTTTTGGGGAGGGAGTCAGGAAAGTGTGACATGTTTTTTTTTGGGGGGGGACTTTTAGTGAATTCCGTGCTGACTTCCTTTTAGACGGATTCAACTGGGTCCCCGCCAGGTCTGGGTGGGGATTGCCAAAACAAGACTATGTTTCATGTTTGGTCTAACCGGAATTATAATCGTGTTTTTTGGGGGAGACCCCAGCCCTAGAATCTCATGCCCTGCTTTGAGACACATGCATCTACTTTCCCTCATCTGCTTTCCCTCATCTGCTTTGAGACACATTGTTGGTCCTCATCTGCTTTCCCTGCTCTTCCCTATCTACTTATTTTAACACCCCCCTCATGTTGGGCCAAGCTTGAGACACACCGACTTCTATGCTCAACCTACTTAGGTATATACCAAGTGGGTTGAACATCCAAGTAGTCTACCCTGAAATACAACATACTTGTGGCTTGCGGAGGAAGCCGAGACACGCCCACTTATTGGACGTCCAACCTATTTCGCAAGCCATGGTGGCTGTATGTGGCTGTATTATGCTGGTGTTTGGTTTGACTCCAAGCAGCTCCTTTCCCTCTCCGAGTGGCGATCTCCGCGCCCTTCGCGGAGGACTTTTCTTCTGCAATGCGCCGCAGCGCGCAGAGGCGGAGCGGCGGCAGCAAGCCCCGCAGCGCCTGCCGCAGGCGGCTCCTCCGGAGCGGTTGGGGGAGGCGGAAACGGTGGAACTGCGTGACCCCCCTTTTTGGCTTGAGGGGAACCCCAGTGGTTTGTACATCCCTTAAAAGGTACTGTAAACTTTTAAAAGGTGGGATGCCCTCTTATAATCCTAGCCAAAAAGTCTTGGCTGGGACCTGCCCAGCACCCCAGGATGAGAAAACCCGGGTTGATATTGCAACCGCTGTTTCCAGCTTTTCTCGGGTAGACTTGAAACAGCGCCCCGATTTCCTGAGACATGGTGGGGTAACGTGGCAACTTGTGAGCTAGCAGACAAACATGGATTCTTCCGGCCCTTCCCTCTGCTACCTGTTCAATCCTGTCTTCGTCTGAAGGGCAAGCTCTCTGCAAGACGACTGTGCGTAGGTATGTCCATCGAAAGCGTGCTCTGCAACAGCCTGCTGTGCAAGAATTTCATGGGAAATTACTTAGTCTGGGTATTCATCGAGGGGCATGCAACCAGCCAGGCGGTTTTGTTGATGTAAGGTATGCAATGTGGGTATGTGATGAGGGGTATGCAAAGAGCCAGCACGTCTTGCTACATAGGAACCACGTAGGGGTTTGAGTGAAAACCGGGGAACCCTAAACTTGGGTGGAATTTCCTTTTGGTTCTCCTTTGCACCGATCTATAAACAAGGCACCCTCGGCAAGCACACCCGCACACCCGCAAATCAACCAGATCCGCTTGCAGTCTGTCCTTTTTCCTTCTGGCAGCGACATCAGCGACCCAACCCACAGCAACATCCGCTCGGATTCTTCGGCCGAGGGCTCCTGGCGCTGCGCCGCAGGCGACGTGCGTTTTAAGCAGGTAAAAAAGAGCACACCGTGGAAGCCCCCTACACTTGCCCTTGGGGTCTAGCAGTGGCCCGAAAGTGGCCGCATACCCCTGCCTTTGTGGGGCAGCGGTTTGGTGAACAAGGACAACACTCTTGAACATGTCTCAGTGCTGTGAAGACACGTTCTGCTCATGCGCGGAGGAGTAGAACCCATCCTCAGGTTAAGCCAGAGAAAAACATGACCCTTATAAACCATCCCTTGTGGTTTCCTTTGATGGAATCGCTGGGTTCATTCCCTCATTTCCCACGAGCACCAGCAAGACATTTGTGCTTTTGTTGCGGCCTTCTCAACCTGTTGAATCTGCCTACTTGGTCGGCAACGTTTGAGTATAGATCAGTCCCCCTTGGTAGAAGCACCGAGTCGCACCAAAGACCGGTTGGTTGCAGGGCCTTACCGCTCCATGGAGCACGCAAGATAACCACTGCAACCCATCATAGCGCATCCATTGCAACCCCAATGTGGAAGCATAGAAGAGAATGCGAGTTTTGCACAGGTGGCCTCGACTTCAAGCAAGTGCTTCAGCTTCAGTCGGGATATACTAATATAAAGGGCTGAAGGATACTCTAAACCCAAATGTAGGCAGGTTTATGTACACTGCTAATAATGAACTGATCACTTATGTTGCCAGCACTACAACGACTCGCAGCGCACCCGCATCTGCAGGGCTCGGGAGCCGTCAGACGGACACCATGCATCGTTGTCTGTGAAACTACTATGTATGCTCCCCAAAGCAGAAATATGGGGACCTCCCTGCAAGTCAAGGGCCTTGATTATGGCCATCCAAATTCGAGGTGCACCAACATGACATTTATATGTGTACAAATATACACATTATTTCATATTTGGTCTAAGACCTTTGTTCCAAACAAATCTGAGGAGACCCGAGTTACGAGTTTTGCTGTCCAAAGGGCGGAGATGCTTCTCAAACTCGGGCAGTTGTCAGGTGCCAAGTCGACCCGCGGCGTCTTCAAGCCAGCTGCCCGAGCGAGGACTTGTCTCACCAGGCGCAGGGCAAAGTTCTCGGAGCAGCTCCTGACGCGACATGTGTGCGTTCCTCGCGCTTCTGGGATACGACGAGCAGGAATCCCCCTTTTTTTTTTAAGAGCAGCTGGATCAGTATAGTTCACTCAAAGATTTGCAGTTGCAAATTTGTACCATAGACCAACCTATGACCAGCAGGCGTCAAATTCAATTCCTTTGGCGCAGAAAATGACGCCAGTTCTTCCACTGCGCTCATCAAAAACTCAGGAAACACGCCCACATCCAATTACTTCTTCCCGGACCTGATAAAACGCAGGCCTTGGTCTGATTCTCAGTATCAAGCCAAGAGGACACTCAGTGGAGGATGGTCCTCCGCTATATCAGACGGATCTCGCCAAGTGGCTCGCAAAGTAAATGTATGGCCCTGGCGTCTCGTCCGTCAGCATGAGGCAGCTTGTGAAGAACCTTGCGTCCATAGGGTTGCTCCAAGCCCCCCAGCAAAAGGTCGCTCACCTTTCCCAGACGTCGGCAGGTTGCGGAAAAAGAACTTGTTTCCAAAAGGTCTACGGTCCTCCTGGCGATGCGCACGCATCTTCGAAGTGACACCTACAGACTCCAAAAGTCGATCAGGGGCCTTTGGGGCACCAAAGACCAGCCATCAAGTGAACACCAGCCCAGAACAGCCGCGTGCTCTGACCCTGAGTCAAGACCTTACGCAGCCTTCCCATTGAGTCTGTGCAAGTGAATCCTTGCAGACTCTAAATGGTGGTGTAAAGAGTTTCCTCGAGAGTAACTTGGAGAAACCAAGAAACCCCTCAAAATGCCCGCTTTCACGGACCCTGAGCCATACCAATGTGATTCTCGTCTCGCCTTGTGTGGCGACCCCGGTGAAGCCCAAATTCTTTATGTGCCGCCACTCTGTTCTTCCCCAAAAAGGTACAAGGTCCAGAAACTCGAGGAGCGAGAAAATCAATACACATGCCCTAAGAACAAGCCCATACCTAAGCCACCGCCAATTCTTCCAAAAGCAACCTCGAAGTTGGTAATTACCCTCAAACGATACCCATACACCCCCCCCCCCGGCAATGTCACTTCCTTCAAGGACTCATCCTGCAGTAGCCCATCTGAAGTGGAGCCAAAAGGAGGTTGTTGACGCCATGAGTGGCAAACGCCCAACCTACCCAACACTATGGGTATCAAAATGGGGGAACCTTCTATACAAAGGGCTTCCGTTTGGTTTCCAACTAACCAAGGGGAAGCATCAAAGAAGGGGTTGCTGGATGTCCTATTCGAAAGGGACAAATAATCGGTGCTGCTGCACAAACTGGGAAAAAAAACAGGCACATACCAAGTGCCTCAGAACAGGCGTCCCTTGATAAACATGTGTTTTCTCCTTTGGCTTCCTTTTCAAACCACTCCCGAACCTTAATACCCTTCAACCACCCGCTTTGCGAATCCAACCGACCGACCAACCAACCCACCGACTCCGCCCGACGGACTCGGACCGCCGCGCGGCTGTGGCGAAGAGCCGCTGCAGCAGCCGCGACTCGTCCGGCGCCAGCGCTGAGAGCTCCAGCGACGCCCAGTGTGCCGCCGCCGAGGCCGCCGCAGCCTCGGCGGCGGCCTGGGCCGCCAGCTGCGCCGCCAGCTGCGCCTGAGGGGGGCGGGGGGGGGGGGGGGGTAGGGGTGGGGGGGGGGGTGGAAAAATTGCCCCCGTTTTTGGGGGGCGCCAAAAAACGGTGTTTGTGGGCTTTCCCATTTTGGGGTTAACACACAGTGGGCCAAGTATTTGCACTTCATTCATCCTCGCATTTCGCAAGCCGGGGTGAACAGGGTTCCCTGCTACTTATGCTGAACCTATCCCAATATAGAGTTATTGAAGGCACTCACTTCAAGCATTGATGGACCAGCCGGCCTACCAACCCAAGGCTCATGAGACAGTTTCGTCAGGCCAGGTTGGACCCAGCTTCGCCTCAGTCCTTGACATCTCGGCTGTGGACGGGTCGATCTTGCGCTTCAGCTTCTTCTTCTTCTTTGGCTCTTCAACAGGCTTGCCAGCAGCACCCACAGCGGAGATCAATGCCTGCAATGCAGTTCCATTCATCTCTGTCAATGTCCCCTTGAAACCAACCAAAAAGGGTTTGGGGTGTGGTCTTCGGGATTTGGGTAGAAGTCCAGAGAATATACAAGTGGTAGTTACCCTCCCACCAACTAACATGGAACCCACCAAAGGGTGCGTTTCAAAGAAAAAGTCTCTTCTACGACTCTCCAGTCAAGTTCCATCTTGGTGGGTGTACTGTGCATGGACACCACCTACCAGGATCAACTGGTGCGACGAGGACTTTGT
The DNA here is from genome assembly GCA_963377175.1 of Effrenium voratum. NCBI lineage: Eukaryota > Dinophyceae > Suessiales > Symbiodiniaceae > Effrenium > Effrenium voratum. The sequence continues at coordinate 389,642 of CAUJNA010003482.1, forward strand.
TCATCCGCAGCAATGTTGACCCCATATTACGCAACCCCAGTTGATTAATAGGGCGGTGTCCCTGGATTGCGTGGGGCATCACTACTGTTGGAGGGGCCCCCACCCCCCTATTAATCAACTGGGGTTGATTCATATGGGGTCAACACAATCCGGTAGTGGCACCCATATCCCACGTTGCGCCCTCGCCCCGGCCTTGAGCCGCCTGTCCAGGGTCTTCGCCGAGCGTGTACGCTCCAACCGCCCGGAACTGGTGGTGCCTGCGCGCTTCGTGGCTAGAAACGAGCAGCGCCCACCCAAAACCGTTGAGATGTTTGGCTTTTCCAAGTTGCACTGCTCTGAACAGTCCTTACTTTACAACCCACGTGCAACCAAGCAGTAGAAGCAACAACTCAAACGGCCAATGAGCTGCTCAAACAAGGTCATAGTTTCCATGGTGTCCGATATGGAGTACCCCTTTGGATGGTGCCTAGCGCTTGCTCTTCGCAGGAAGGACTATCTGTTGCCACCACAACATATGGCCAAGCAGTCAATCCATCAGTCAGTTGGCAAGTCAGTTGGTCAGTCAGCCAAACAGCCAGCCAGCCAGCTGTCAGGCAGGCAGGCCAAACAGCCAACCAAAAGCTATGCTTTTACATGTTCTGGTGTGGAAATTCGGACATGCAAGGTTTCCTTCCAGCCCCATCCCTTCCATCCGATCCCTGCCTGCCCGCTCCTCGATCTGATGCAGTTGAGGTCGCCAAAAGCGCTCCACCAGCAGCCTCGGAGCTCGAGGCCAAAAGGGGCACTTTGTCGCTTCTTCGAGCACCGGTTCGGCATATGTTAAGGGAGGTTCTTCCATTTGCGTAAGCCCCGTGGGAAAAAATAACAATCTGTCCAATAGTGATAGATTCCCTTTAAACCAGGGAAAATAACAACTATTCTTTAGCAAATGGCAGGGATCCTTTCGTAGGGTGATGTCCAGAAAGCCACCTCCCTTCCCGCAACCAGTGTGCAGGAAAAAAAAGCCAAGCGTTGCCGAACCGATGTCCGCTTCGGACTTCTGGGAGCTCCAACTCAAAGGATGCTGGTTCATGGGATCTTGCTCAAGGGTGATTTTTGAGGGCACCCCTTTTTAGACTTTTTAGGTTGGTTGAAAACGGAGCGAAAAGAACAACCGTGTCATCGATATCATGTTGGGTCGCCCACTGTTGACACCTACCCAATGCAGCGCCTCGACATGTCAAAGGGTAGCCCTCTGTTTTCCAGGATGCCCACCCAGGCGGATGAAGCAGGTTGGGTTTGGCTTCTTTCTGACCCTTGCCCCAACGACTCTTGAGGGGGCTGCAACAAAATCCCAACATGACGGCACAATTTGAGGCTTGAGCCGTCGTTTTCACTTGTGGCTAAGCGGAGTGAGCCTGGAGTTGGCTTCAAGAACACGTCGATCGTACAGGAATTTATGATTTCTACTATGTCCAGGATTACAGGGGATTGCCGTGGAACAACAGAATGCTGGTGGTGGCCGGCCGGCCAACCAACCCTTTACCCTCCCTCCCACTAACATGCAACCTGCAAAGGGTGCCTGGAAGAGGGTGATTAAGTAATCTTCCGGCTACCTTCCACAAATTCTATGTCAGTGGGAGGAAGGGTACAACCAACCAACCAAACCCCAGCAAACCAAACCAAACCCAACCCAACCCAACCAAGCAAGCAAGCAAGCAAGCAAACCAACCAACATACCAACCAACCACCCAACCAACCAACCAACCAACCAAACAAACCAAACTAAACCAACCAACCAACTAAACCAACCAACCAACTAAACCAACCAACCAACCAACCAACCAACCAGCCAGCCGACCCAACAGCCAAGCCGACCAACTCTCTCATCGCCGAAGCGCCAAACCGCCTCCTGGGCCGCAAGCCGCAGCACAGGCAAGGGCGGCAGGTTCTGGCGGGGTCAGTGCGACCCATTTATATTTGTACATATGAACTAGTTAAACGTTTAGTTGTTTGAACCCCCCTTTTTTCTTTTGACCCCGTGTGTCTTTTGTCCCCTCCATGATTTGACCCCCTTAATTTGACCCTCCCCTGATGAAGTCGGCCCCCTTGTAAAGGAAACTACAGCAAATGAAACCAAGCCACTCCTCTGTATTTGCGTCTGGACATATGGTCAAGGCTCCACCAACAAGCATAGCTTGATGGACAGGAGGTTCCCTTTCTCACAGATTAGTATTCTTCCAAAATGAGGGGGGTACTACACCCAGGCGTTTTGGAAAGCAAACTGGTGTAACTGGAGTTCCCCAAATCACAAATCGATCAACTTGCTTCGAAGTCCGCAACCTTTCTGGACATGTGAGTGTGTTTTTGAGGATAGCATTGTTGGGGTTGAGTTTGAAGGGGAAACAATATCACGGACCTTTTGATCAACCCTCATGTGGGCCTTCATCGTTCTGAATGTCAATCTTCACCCATTTCTCGTAAAATTGAGCAAGCTCCTGGAAAAAGCCGCTGCCTTCACATGGGATTTCTCCCCCCGTGGCGTCTGCGCTAGACGCCTGGTGGGAGGCGTCGTGGCGCAGGTCCACGAAGATCTGGGGCCACTCCAGGCCATGGGCGCGCTCCAGGATGGTACTGCGCTTGGTTTGCGCCACGTCCTAAGGAGCAAAAAACACCCTTTTGGAGTCTGTCCTCTTTCGGAGTTGGACCACCTTTTGTCTGTTTCGGATGGAAATCAAAAGGAAAATCTGTCCAGTTTAGGGGAGTTCCCCACAAAAAGCCACACCCGCATGGGGGACTGCTTAAATGTTCTGGGATTTAGCCAATTGGTCATAATCCTGGTTATAGGGGACTTACAACCATGGCAAATGGGTTACAACTTGGCTTCCAGGGCGGTTTCCTTTTGGTTTCCCTCAACCCACCCAAGACGGGTCTCCTACCTTGAGAAAACCCCTCTTTTTGGGTTGTGTGTATTGGAAAGACCCACTTTTTGTTTTTTTTTTTTTTGGGGGGGGTGTTTTTCGTAAGTTTTTTCGAGCTGCGCTTGTTGGAGATATTTTTTGGGGGGCGATGTCACTACCTCTGAGAGGCAGAGGTTGGGCCATTTAAGTCCATGTGTGTCTATGGGTTGTTCAAATAACCTCGTGATTTCCCTTCAGGAATTAAACCAAACCCAGTGCTTCCAGTTCCCAGTGCAGCAGGCAACCAAGAGAAGCTACCAAGTAAAACCTAGAGGTAAGAAACCCTCACTACGGTGGTAACTGGAAGCACTGGGAAAGGGTAGCTGATTGAACACGTCTTGGACCACCGGTATCGGGTCTGAGAGGAAACGGGTTGTTTTTTTCGCTTCAACGTTGACCTTTCTGAGAACCGGTTTGCTTTGAGTCAACCCAGTACCTGTTTGCTTTAAGTCAACCCAGTACCTGTTTGCTTTGAGTCAACCCAGTACCTGTGCTGTTGGATTTTCCGTTGGGAGGGGAGTTGGAACAAACGCTACCCTGCCACCGTTGCTCCGTTCGTGGGAGAAAGGGAACCTGATTGTTGCGTTGGAGATTTGGTGCGATATCGGTGGATGATCTGACCAGGATCCTGCCATCTTTTAAATCAACCTTGGACATGTTGTTTTGCATACACAACCAAAAGGGAACAACAAAACCTCAGAGACTCTTGTGGTTGACCCTGAGCTTGTTGTTTGGACCCACAACCCGGAAGGGCCCTGTTTTGACCACCCAGAAACTGTTTTTTGGGGGATAATAACAAGAATATTGATACACGTGTTTTGGAGTGGATGGGTTTGGCAAAAAGGGTTGGTGAAATGGGTAGCTTCTTGGATGCCCCGCCCACGCAAGTAGGTTATAACCATGGTTACTACAGGACTAACCCCGGCCACCCTACCCCAGTCATAAGCATGGTTCTGAAGTTCTGACTTAATAAGTGTGTTGAACGTCCAAGACTTTGGAGTTAAACAAACCTTAGATTAAAAGGGCTTTCGGGCGCAAGCCTGCCCATCGGCGCCAGCTGGATGAAACCCCCAATACTGGGATAAACCACCAATCCTAGCTGGTGCAGCATCACGATCCACAGTTTTCAGGAAGAAGCGTCAGTCCAGTAAACGTGCAATGACCGGAGAGAATGATACACCCAAACAAGTGGATTGAGCCTGCCGCCTTCAATGTCGGAGCATGCACACACTATTCATCTCCCAAATGGGTACCCTAACAAGAAATCAGATACGGGATGGTTCACATGGCTTGCGACATCACGTGGATGTGGTGGGAACTTGAGCCCTGGTGGACATCTTGTGGGGCGGTCGACCACCCTTGATGAGCTCACTTGCAACTGCTTCGTTCATCTTCGCAATAGCAGGGTGGCAACCGCCGACCGCTGCTTGACGCCATGGCGGTGCGGGTTAGAGGGCGGGTGCGGTTACCAGCGATACGGCTGAGCACCTATTGATAGGACATACTCACCTAAAAACTGCAAGGGTAGCGGAGCACTTTCTCTTGAACCAAATTGCATGTCATGGTGCATAACAACACTAATGATTTCGCTCCCTATCTTGTTGGTTCTCCGCAGGGAATGAGGGAATGACCATCCAACCATCCAACCTGCCCACCAGCCAACCAGCCACCCCACAAAACAGACTTTTCATCCCAGGAAGCCTGAGGGAATGACCCCAACCATCCAACCAGCCAACCAGCCACCCCACAAAACAGAGTTTTCATCCCAGGAAGCTTTCCCGAACCAAACGCACCGCAGCAAGTGTCTACGATGCCGTTCACCAGGCGCACCACTGCCATGGCATACATCAGCCTCGGGGACTACAGGCTCCATGGAACATCTCCCCCTGCCCAGTGGATGTCCATGGGGAACAAAAAGACTCGGCATCCTTTGTTGGTTGGTTGACTTTAAAGGGAAACCCTTCCCACAAAAAATAACATAAAAAAATGGCACCACTGGGCAACTGGGTCCCAATTGAGGGACCTCCGCCTTTGGGTTCCATGTGAATCTGCCGGAAATGAGTAAACCATCAACCTCCTTTTGGTTCCAAGGGGACTAAAGGCTCGGCGACCAGGGTTTGGTTGTTTACTTGGGACGCTAGGCTGCATGGACAAAAGAATTAAGCAGATGGGTCCATCCCCTTTGGCTGTCCTTGAGGGGCGAAATCGAAATTCTGAGCATCCACTTAACAATCTTCGCCACCAACCACTGCAACTAGCGAACATACTACCATCTGGCATGCGGATGAAGGATTGATTGAGGCACCCAACCATTGAAACCTTCTTTGCAATCAACCCCAAGCACCGCCTTTTGGTTTCCCTCTGGCGACTCTAGGGCCTTACCCCATTTTCGCCTCCAACGGATCCCCCGGCCTGAGCTCGTGGTCGCTCCGGGGATGACACGTGTCCGAGTTCAGATATGCGTCGTTGAGCATGATCTCCACGAAGCTCGCGGTGACGTCCACCGCTACCGGCAAGCGGCTCCGCGTCCGCCTCGGATCGATGATCCACTTCCATTTGCTTAAGACCCCTGGAAACAAAAAAAAAAACAGTAGTGATAGATTCCCTTTTAAACCAACAGGGGAAAATAAATATTCTTAAGCAAATGGATGCCGGGGCGAAAAGAGACCGGGGGGTCCACAATTGTCCCACTTTGTGAGTGGATTTGCCCAAGTTCCAAACAGAGCTCAAGAGCAAAAGGTCCATCCCTTTTGGTTTCCTTCGGGGGACAAATTACAATCATATTGAATTGGGTGCATGTCGTTGATGCTGGGTATTCCTTTCAGGGGTTTAACGGGAAACCGAAAGGAGAACTGCCATGTTCATAGCTCGGATGGGAAAAATGGACTCAACTGTCTTGCTGGCCGAATGAGTTGGAATGACCCCGAACCGAGCCATTCCTTGCGGTTTCCCTTTAAGGCCATCCCAAGGTTCATTCCCAAAACCCTTGTTATCCATCCCCCCTTCCCCAATTGCATTCGTGACAGGGTGAGGATGTTGAGAAACAGTTGTAGATGTGACACACACACACACACATCCTCGCACATATATTCAGCTCTATTCGTCATACATTTGTTCGTGGTCGATGTCCAATAGGGGGACCCTCCTCCCAACACAAAACGTATAGTATGTAGGTTTTTCTTTCGCTTTCCTGTTTTAAACCAGCCCCCAAAAGGGGTAAGCCAAGGCACTCTTTTGGGCTTGAAGGTAGCCATGGTAGCCATGGTAGCCAGGAAACCCACCCCTTTGCGTCTGTCTTACTGAGCCTCAACAAGGACGCAAACATATATATATATATATACATATGTGTATATATATATATATGTGTAGGGGGTTCTCAAAATAGCATATAGCACCTTAAGATGGCAAGGGTGTCCTTTGTTTCCCTTCAAATACCGGCCAAAAAGGGTCCGGATCACATGTTGAGAAACTCCTATATTTGCTTTTTGAGGGTACGGTTTAAACCTTGTCTTAAAGGGAAACCAAAAGGAACTCTAGATTTGTTGTTGGGTGTTCCACCATTTTGACACATACCCATACACAGAGTTGGGTGTGTCTTTTCTTGAGGCTACCATTTTGCGGTTGGTTTGGAAGGGGAACCAAGAGGACATTTCTTTGGGACCCCCCCCCAAAAAAAAGTGCTTCTTCCTTTTGGCTTTCCTTTTTAACCACCGAAAAAGGGGTACCAACTCCCAAAACAGACCAAACAAGGGGTACCCAAGGGCTAGAAACTTCAAAACAAGATCACCAACTCCAACAAGAAGACCCAAAAGGCCAAAAGTAGACCGACAAAAGGGGCAGGAAGCCAAAAGTAGACCGAAAAAGGGGGCAGAAACTCCATACCAAAACCCAGGTAGAAACTTCCAACATATCTAAAAAAACAAGCAGAAACTCAACAACAAAAAAACTGGCGGAAACTCGAAAAATCGAACAGAAGCAGAAACAGCGCCCCTCCCTCCAGTTCGCTTTCTTCTCCGAGCGTCCAGGTCTCCACGCGCTTCACGCCGGCGGCCCGTTCTCTGGGCTCCACGGAGGTGAGCTGAGAGTAGACCCCGTGGAACTCCGCCCAGGAGGACCACGGCGCCACTTTGCTCATGGCAGCTGGGAGGCGGGAGGGGTCCCTCCGTTTTCTGTCCTTCCTGCTTTTTTGTGGGACATGTTTACCATGGGTTTCTTTGGGTTCCGACTTTGGGCCATGGGTTTCAGATTAAAAATTCCAGCTTCCCTTGGATTGGTATTGGTGATTGTTTTCAGCTTTCCCCTAGTTGGGTTCCTCTGCTGGAAGATGTGGCTGTGGTGGTCAAAAATAGTTGGTAACCCCAAATGAGTTGCCCTGGTAAGTGGAAACATGGACTAGGACCAGTGGTCCTGGCTTGTTTAACCTTACCCCCAGATGGTTTGGAGCCCCTAGTTGGCTTCAGAAACGTGCTTTCTCCAGCTCCCCTCTACTTGGTGGAAGATGTGTACCATGCTTCTTCTTCTTCTTTCACCTCACCCATAGTTGGTTTGGAGGCTGGTGGGACATGCTTACTGTGTGTTTTCTTGTTCCAGCTTCCCTCTACTTGGATTGGTTTGGTGGTTTCGACGTTGGCTAGAATCCCCAATTGAGCTCAAGGGAATTGGGGTGCAAATCCCAAACCACCGATCCAAACCAATCAAGGGGGAAGCTGATGGAAGCGTTTTTTTCGCACACTAAAATCCATTTCGCACCACCGTTCAGAACTGGAATGATGACTCCCCCTGTAAATACCAAACACCGGTTTGAACCATGGTTTCAGAGTGGATTTGTCCGTCCCCAGTAGGTCAAGCCGTCAGGACCACATATGCCAGGCACTCCGACATTTGCCGAAAAGCTGCAGCCAAACAGGCGCCATGCCAATCACCCACCGGCCTTTGCGGATGTTTCTGAGCAAATTGGACGCGAATGTCGATTGGGAACCCGGCATGGTGGACATCATTTAGCTGGGGATTGATGGTCAACCACTTCGGAGGGCTTCTCCATTCAAATTCAAGCGCCGATTTCTTTACAATTCCCACAACTGGAAATAAGGTAAGCTGCCAGGAAGGGACGCTCATGAGCTCCTTTGAACTTGGAATCGGTGAGCTCGTTAGGCCCAAGTTGCTCTTGCCACGCGCCTGCTCCTCCTCTCTCTCCGCCTCCGTTGGGATGCATGTCCTCGGGTTCAACTTCACTTCGAGGGAAAGGTGGCGGAACAGCCCTTGGTTTAAACCATGGCCGAAACAAGTATGGTTTGGGTGTGGCTCAAAGTTTCAATTAATGGTATCCAACATGGGCTGGAACAACTATTCTTTGCTTGTGGGAGTGGCCCAAATCACAGTACCCAACATGGCACCTTGGAAAAGGAAAAGCAGCGCCAAAAACCTGCGGTTTGCCCCACTTTCATTTTGAGCCGCACCCTTTTGGCTTCAACCTCGCCTGATTTCCCGCTCCAAAGGTTGCAATTGACCGGTGGTTCCAATTGAAACGATTGCCACTTTTGGAGGTTCCAAAACAAGGGAAATAGAGGAAGCCCTGCCAAACCGTCGTTGTAGCCTTCTTCGTTGCCATGGCCGATCTGCCTGCTCTCCCTTCATTGAGGCAGGCTCTCCCAAATTCGACTCAAAGCCTTCCAGCTCCGCATACCGTGGATGGACGAAATCCTGCACCACCCAAAAAACCAAGACATGATGATTGCCCTGTAAATTCCAACAAGCAATGGTTTGCCATGGTTTCTTAGGTGGTGCGAAATGGATTCTGTCTATCCACTGGCTCAAACCTCCGCTTCCCTTTCCGCCTTCGGACTTTTCAGCCCAAGGCCGGCGCGAGCTTGAGCTGCTCCCTGAGCCATGGGCCGTGCCACACGGCGAAAGGTTGCCCGGAAAGGCGGAGAAAAGCTGGGCGGCTCGTCTTGTCTTGAGGCTACCTTTTTGTTGGTCTTTGAAGGGAAACCACAACTTGAGGGGTTCCCTACAACGAAGACGCCGCCAACTGGGACCTTTGACAGAACGGACAAGGCTCCTATGCCCGGGGCTGCGACCTTCTGGCTGCGACTCTGGAACCCTTGATATCATTCACGCATTGAAACTCAGCTTCCCAGAAACTCTTACTCACCAATCGGAACTCAGTCATACTCACGCTTCCCCAAGTACGCGACCTTCACCCCTCCCCCGCCCCTACCCGGAAATCGGATCCGTCGGGGACCCCCCCGGCCTCCAGCGGAAACATTGGCCACGCAGTCCGCTGTGCCTTCCAAAGAGGCGTGAGCCGATAGGCCCACCACGTTGCTTCCAGGCAAGCCACAGGGCTCCATTTTTTGACAACCCTCAAAGTGGACTGAAACCCACTGGTTGACTTTCCCAGGGCACTTGGGTTTAAGTCTTCCTCGGGGCAGTCAAAAAACCTGAACCCTGAGCCACCAGGTACCCAGGGGAAGGTATCTTGTACCAAGGGGCAACCCCAAATTGCCTAGGGTGGCTTGCCTGGGGGCACTGGGCACCATAAGACCAAATCGTAGAATCACTCTTTTAGAGGCCTGCTCGGACCATAGGACATCCGGTGCCGTTCAGCCGCATGGCAACCGAGTCTTAAATCTTCCCCAAACAAAACAACTAGCTTGCCAATAGAGGAGCTAAAATGGGTAGAACCATCTACTCAAATTCTCAATGGGGAAGTGTGCATGCACTACTATGAATTTCGCCTGACCTTGGGGTGGACATAGGAAATAGCATCTCTCTTGAGTCGAGTCATTGGGGAGTTATGCGCATCAACCAACTTTCAGTCATGTCCGTGGGGTGTTCTGCCCATCGAACATTTGGAGGGGGGTCCCTGTTGAACTCATAGCCATGCGAGACAGTTGCAAAACAATGCAAAACACCTCATGTGGGTAATGGGCATGCTCCTGTCCTGTTGTCTCAATGGCCAAAGGGCAGCCCTCACCAAACCCAAGACACCCGGAATTCTAACCACACATGTGGGAGACTACAGGGGTCGAGAGACTTCAGGAAGGACAGTTATTCTCCAACCCTAGGATTCAAATATGAACCATGGAGAAGACTTAGTGCTCCCCACTTCTTATTTCTTTCATTTGCTCGCTTGGTTTGCTGGTTCGCTCGTCTTTTTTTTCCGCTTGTTCACACTCCTCTCTCTCTCTCTCTATCTCTGTCTCTCTCTCTCTCTCTCTTTCTCTGTCTCTCTCTCTGTCTCTCTCTTTCTCTCTCTCTCTCTCTCTGTATCTCTCTCTCTCTCTCTCTCTCTGTCTCTCTCTGTGTCTCTCTGTCTCCCTCTATCTCTGTCTCTCTCTCTCTCTCTCTTTCTCTCTCTCTCTCTCTGTCTCTCTCTTTCTCTCTCTCTTTCTCTCTCTCTCTCTCTCTGTCTCTCTCTCTATCTCTATCTCTCTCTATCTCTCTCTCTATCTCTCTCTCTCTCTCTCTTTTACTTTCTCTTTTTGTCATGGCTGCCGTATTGAGCCCCAAATGTTACCACACTGCCAGGCAAAAGAAAAGGCGCGAACGTAGATTGCAAGCAGTTTTGTTCCCTCCCCTTCCCATCCCTCCTAGAACAGGTTCCCTATGGGACCATGTGCCAATTTGCCCTCGTAAAAATGGTTGGTGTCCTGTTGGTGTCCGTCTCTCGTCTCGTTGCGGAGTGAAGATGTCCGTGCTCCGCGCCTATTCTGGCAGCCTGCGCACTGACCAGGGACACACCCTGCATGCCCTGGCGCGTAGGTCTGCACTCAGAGACTTCGGCGGCTTTGTGTTTTGGGGCTTGGTTAAAAATGCAACCATGCAAAAGGAAAATAATCGCTTTGAAGGTCCATTCGACACACCTTGGGTTGTCCCTGGGCTTTCTTGGGAAGTTTGGGTTGTCCCCATATACTTCCCAACTGCTTACTACCAACGAAATCGTCAGTTGCTCACATGTCCCAAAGTATCAAATAGTGACAAGGATGCCCTTCGCAAATGGTGGCCCTTACCCCATGGCCACACGGCCATGGGTGGTTTGCGCATTTTGCGAGCTGGTATTTGGTCAAGGGCACCTTGAGTTTTTACCGAAAGTAAACCAAGCACACACTCCTGTGGATGGACAAAATCCTGCACCACCTAAGAAACCACTGGAATCCATGGGAATCATCATTGTCGTGTTTCGTAGGAGGAAGCAATAAAGGTGTTTGCTGCTCCCCACGCGCAAAATTCAGAGAATCTCCCCAGAATCAGTGGGGTCCCTGATCAGTGGGGACTCCGTTCGTCCAGGGAACCTCAAGTTGCCCAGGGAGTCTTTCTTTTCAAGAGAATTACCCCCTGTTGGACCTATTTGAAGGGCAACCAGTGTAAACCTGGCCATGGATTTCCGCATGAGTAACTTTGACCCAAGATGCAATTCTAAGAGACCTGGTTGCAGGCGAACCTCCAAACGTTTCCCCAACACGACATGAGCAAGTTGAATGAGCCCCGGTCTCTTCGTTTTTGAGAGACCCTAGCAACCACTGACCGGAGGTCACTCTTCCTGCGTCGGCGCTCACAGACTCACGGCTCGCCTGCTGCTTCACCACAGTCAGCCTGTGCTTTGACGCGGATTTCATACGGGGAGAAGAACAATACTCGGCTGCTTTCTGCTCCCCTGCTAAAAGTTTACTTTTTAGTGGAAAACCCATTAGTTGGCAAAAGTTGAAGTCCTAACATCCAAGCAACATGCACCAATGAATAGGCCCAAATAGCCCGCACCCGCAAGCCCTTCCAGATTAGAGCTTAGGACAGCCTTGGCAACCATGATAGTGGCGCTCGCCCGCGAGGCATTGGAAAATGGTCAAAGCGCTCACAGCAAGTGTAAGAACGTTTGCACGTGTTTATACTCCTGCAGACCGCGTCTTCCAGTGAATGCAGCGACGCCCTCAGAGCGCATCAGTGCAAATTATGCTTGCACCTGCCACAAGCGCTTTGAAACAACCTCATCAAAGGAGTTACACCCGCCCACCCAACCAAGAAATCAACAGATGCCATCTAAAGTTTCAAGCCCTGCCAAACATGAAACAACGAGCCCCATGGTCCAAGGCCTTTGAAACAAGCAACATCAGTTCTTGCTCGCTCCAAAAGAACAGGCAGGTCTCCCGGGTGCTCTGCAGATTTGCTTACCCCATGTGCTTCTTACGCAGGTTGTGGCCTTTGTTTCCATGTCCCTAGGTGCCACTTTCAGTGGTCACTGGATTTCCCCAAATCAAAAGTTGATGAATTTGCTGGTGGTTTCCCTTGAAACGATGGCCACCTTTGGAGGTTCCAAAAACAAAAAACTGTCTGGGACGCCCTGATTTTGGGTAGCCACCTTCTGCCATAAACGCCAAGGCGCAAGTCCGCCAGGAAGTTGGCATCCGCCGCCACCGACGCCGACTTGGTCGCCACTATGACGAACTCCGCCTCACCCCCGGGTGTCCAGCCGACCCGTAGTTGAAATGGGAGACCTGATGGACGTGCAAATCTTTGAAAGCCCGTTGTATTGTCCATTTGAATCTGGAGAAACTCCTCCAATCGATAGATTCAACTGCAAAATCCTCAATAATCTAGAAACCTGAAAGCAGGGACTACATCATGGATTTTCGCCCATTTTACCCCAAATCGGTCAAAAAGTGCAGATTCATGGCCAGGTTCCTGAACTTCTACAGGGGATGCCCACAAGGGCTCATCAGCTTGGCTTCTCCTGTGCCTCTCCAGGATCCAGGATAGCCCCCTATACTTAACCGGGCGTGCTACTCAGCAAGTGGTTCGTCCTGGTTGCAACCCACTTGAAAAGGTCGAAAGTCGAAGTGGCTGTGGGTCAGAAATAGGTACCCCAAATTAACCCTGGTAAGTGGAAACGTGGACCAAAACCTGCGGTCCCCTGGTGCAAGTAGGTCATCATAGTACTCTCCACTTACAAAGTACCTTGCCTCTTCAGACCTTTCTGGAGCTCCATGCCAGCAGCTGCGGGCCTCAAAAGTGACGCTCACCACGCCGTCCATGGCGATCACCTGAAGACCAGGCGCCCTGGGTACAGGGTGAAAGTAGATGTCATTTCCCTGTGGGTGTGGCTTAAAACCCGAGACTCCATAACATGGTTAGCATCATATTGGTTTCCCTTCAAAACCACTCACTCCCACAAGGGTACTCTCAAAACAAGACACCCCTGATAATGTGGCTTTGGGGGGGACCAGGGGATGAATAAATCCAAGGATAATTGTGCCACCTACTTTCCCCCAACTGCAACTGGGAGACAAAGGCTTGTGGTTCTACAAGATGTTCCTTTTACCCACCAAGGAAAAGCATGGTACATGATAAAATCAAAGGACCCCAGTTTCCAACAGTTGTCTGACTACTGCCCTCCTAAAAACAAACAAGCATGTAAGCTGAAAAGACTCACGCCCCAGAAGATTATCTTAATTAAGCTGTTCTAAGGACCCTCTCTCAGATTCCATGTCTGTTTTGGGGAAGGCGAATAGAGAGCTTCATCCACAAACCCAATCTGCTGCGTTCAACTGCTCTCCCAAATGCGAATCACCCAGGCAAATGTGCAGTGTCGGAAACATGCTCTGTTTGAAGGGGGATGTATTCTTCTACAGGAAAGGGGCATGTTTTCTTCGACACACCGCATTTGCGTTGGACCCGGCCAACTAACAAGCAAAAGGAGCCCTCCATTTGCTTAAGTCCCCTGGAACAAATCCGCCGACCCTCTGCCTCCCGTCCCAGCCTCCTGCAGAGGGGACCGGCGTGGGATGCAACTGGAAGTGATTGGAATCAATGATAGTCCCTGGGGGGCACGCCCGAACCCACAAAAAGTGGATTCCCAGGACCGGTCCCGGAACAAAAACCCGGGACCGGTCCTGGGACCAGTCCTGGGAGCAGTCCTGGGACCGGTCCTGGGACTGGTCCTGGGACCCTGGTTCTGCTGTTTCAGATTACTTGCAGTCAGCCAAAACCGGTGCTGGGACCGGCTTCCCAGACTGGTCCCAGGACCGGTCCCAGGACCAGTCCCAGGACCAAACCCCGGTCCTGGTCCTGCCGGTCCTGGGACCGGTCCCTGGACCGGTCCCGGGATCGAGTCCTGGTGTGACCGCTGGTACTTCAAATTGTTGTGGTGCGACCTTTCCGGACTGGCACCCAGGACGCTGGACAGGGTCCCAGGTCGTCACTGATTGCGACCAGTTGAGGGGGACCAACAGCCTTGTTTCTAGGACCAGCTCAACGTGACTTCGGCACAAACCGGCCCGTGCGGTTATTGACGGAGCTGTCATCTGTCTGACTTTTCCGTTATCCTTGTGGTAGTAGAGGATCCTGCCGGCGACCGGTCCAGGGCAACTTCGGGAGGGCCAGTTTCAGGGGCGACCCCGGGAGAGGCGCCAACTCGAAGTGACTTGGGCGCAAGCCGGCCCAAGCGGTAATTAACGGACTAGCTGCCCTATTTCTGACTTTTCCGTTAATCCTTGTTTGTGGTCGTAGAGGATCTTCTAAGTGGTCCCCGGGTTTGCGGACGTGTTTCAGGACCGGTCCTTGTGACTTTTCCCTTAATGCGCCGAGGGTCGGCGGCAGCAGGCGGGAGCCTGGTTAATAAATATATTTCCAATGGTGAAATTGATTCCCTTTAAACCCAGCAGGGAAAAATAAAATCTTAACCAAATGGAAGCGAAGAAGCAGGCGGTTGCAAACGCCGGCCTTGTCCAGCAAGGCAGCGCGCAGCTGGCTGTCCGATTGCTGGCTGGCCTCATCCGTCCCATTCTGTCTATATGGCCATGGGGCGTAACCTATGGCTCCATTTTGGGGTGGATGAACATACACTTGCCACCTATGTTGATGTTCACCAGCGCTACAGGGTTTTGACCCACAGCCATATCTCAAAGAGCCCGAGGGGAGTAAAACATGTAAAACTACATGTGGGAATGCAGCACCAACCTCTCAAACCATCGTTGTTTTTGCATCCAAAACCAGACCCAGCCGAGACACGGCGCACGGACGCACGGACGCACGGAAAGCCGCGCCTTCAGCACGACCTGCCCCCTTTCTTCCACCTCCTGACGGCGCAACCCTGAAACGCAGAGCCTCGCCTGCGGTCCAAGTGGAGCAAGCCGCGTCGGTTTCTCGGAGCTCCGAACCAGGAAACCCATTTGAGTTTCTGAATATACCACTGCCAAATTGAGTTTTTTTTTTTCCTTTTTTAGCATAAGCCCCTTAACTATCTTAGTCACTTGAAATGCCCAACTCTAGCACTTAATTGCAAGGTTCCTTACAATTCCCCGTAATCAAGAATCCAGTGGTTTTGATCCTTACAAATCACCAAAAGGGGCACACAGGGAACTTAAATCGTTTGAAACAAACGGTCTTGTTCAAACCACAAAAGGCGAAGCACAAAGCCAGGGGACAAGACCGCCCGAACTGGTTCCAAATGGTTCCCTGTGGTTCCCCATGGTTCCCTTGTCATTCTCTACGGATTCATATGGGTGTGTCTTTCTTTAGGGGACGTTCAAACATGGTGGTGTTCCTTTTCGTTTCCCTTTTAAACCCTTTTAAAACCGACCAACAAGGGGTCCCCCCCCCAAAAAAGGAGCCACCCATATGGCCTCATTATTTGGCTCCCTGCTCCCTGTGGGTCCAATCGCTAAGCCAGTCAGCGTTTCAAGCTTTCTGCATACGTCCTTCGCCGAGATCCTGGGGCTGAGATTCCTCCTGCCACGCCCAACCCGCCGGCTCACGTGGATCAAACCTCCTGGTGTCATTGCATTTTAGGGGAGCCCCTGTAGGGTTGGTATGCAAGGGCAAACCACAGGAAACGCCACCCGTTTTCGGTGGTGACCCCATTTTGAACACATGTTGGCCATGGTCAGGTCGTTGAAAAAGGACCTGCCTAAACTCCTTAAAAGGATTGATGACCGTCCCCAGCACGAAAGGGTGTTTTGACCGTGGTGGATGTGTCCCTTTAAAAAGGAATCCCAAAAGTGACTCGGCCCCTCATTTGTAGCTTAACTTTAATGGAAGCAGTGGTTTGCTCAACCCAGGCTCAGACTTCACTGGATCCAAACACAACCTCCGCCGCCCGTGCCTGCCCGGGAAAAACAACAGACTGCAAACAACACGCAAACAACGCTCACCCCCCCGCCCCGGCATTGCGTCGCTCTCTGCATGTCGAAACCAAAACATGTTTGCGATCGAAGCGAAAGATGGCCTCAAGACGCTAGGCTCTCCAAGGATGAACTCGAGGCATTCCAGAAACTCCTCCAGAGCCACTCGTCTAGCGGGTTTTGATGTGCTATAGAGTGGATTCTGAAAGAATTAGCCAAGGATGCTTATGACTGCTTGGTTAGACACAACCGGGGACCCAAATGGGTATTTTGGTTCCCTATGGTGTTCCTTCAAAACCATTCAAAATCGTCACTTCCCACCAAAAAACACAACAAAACTCGAAAACAACAACAACAAGCAGACCTACCCACACTGACAACACTGCTTCCTAAAGTGGCTTTCTCCATCCAAGCCAACATAAGCCAACCCAATGCAAGCTCGCAGCCAACAGGCGAGAGGCGATGCTTAAAACCAGCCCATAAACGGCAACCATAGGGACTTCTGGCTATGAATCTCCTGATCCTGAGTCGGGTTAGTTGCTCACTTGCTCGGCCAAGTTTGGTTTTCACGATGGATATGGATTTCTACAAGGTTTCTTATATGTCCCCTTTGCGCATCACCCAAAGGAGACTCCTGAAATGGTAGCCAGAACAGGTGATACTCAAAGAGGACATATAAGGAAGCTCGTTCATTACTCCACGAATCTGCATAAAGACCTGGGGTTGACAAGGTTCCCCATATTTCCCTTTAAAGACATCAACCCTACCCAGGGGGGCTCACCTTACATGCGCCAAGAAGGTGCTGCTTAAAACCCAGCAACAATGGAAACATGTGTGTTTCTCAAAATAGTGGAAACAACTTGTGGCTTCCCCTCAAAGTATCAATCGGGGGCCCGCCGTGTTGAGAACCACCCTTTCTGAGCATGTGTCTTTTTATTTTTTAAGAATGGGTTTGGAGGGAAACCAACAGGAGCACACCTTAACATGGATACCCAGGCATAGGGGACTGGACTGAGCCCACTCAAAGCCAGATCTATATAGCCCAAGGACTTGTGGAATCGAGAAGCCGCTCAACCACCGCCCAAGAGAAACATATACTAATAGTAATCATAATAATAAAATAATAACACTAGTAATAATACAAAAAAATAATCATTAATAATAGTACTGATAATAATGCTGTATATATATATATATATATACAAAGCCAAGCCCTGCCTGGTGTCTCTCGTCCTCCCCGTTATCCGCCATCTCTTTCTTCGTGATGGCCAACGCGTTCCTGCGGAGGCTGCTTTGTGGGTGTGCCTGAAAAAGCAACGCGCTTGATACAAAGAAACAAAAACGGGACAACCCAATTTTAAAGTTTCCCGTGTGCTCTTTGGAAATCAATCATGGTGGTTTTCCTTATGGCGTCATGTTCAGCAACCCCGAAACGGGTATCCCCAGACAAGGGAGACCCCACATATTGCCAGGGAACAAGGACCCCCAATCTAAGACCAATTCATGCGCACGCTCTTTCGGGTATCGGTTCAAAGGGAACACACTCATTTGCTCTCGCAATAGTCACTAATGCAACACTGGGAGGACCGATGTCAAGCAGCGAGCTGGGCGCACAGGCCTTTCTGTCACTTCCGTCATTTCTGAGTTGCATTGTTTGAGCTGCAAGCAGGGCAGCTTTCAGCGGAAAACACGAAGGTGCAGCATCTGATTCTAGTTCTCTTTCTTCTCGGAGTGTTTCGGTCACCTGAGTTACTACACGTTTATCACACCCACCGTGGGTTACTGGCCGAGCGCTTCCCAGTAAGCAGGCAGCAGTCGCAGGTCACTATGTCCAAAGCCGACATTAACATCTGTTGGCGGCATGAGGTGATGATCTGAAGTCCCCTTCACGATGGTGAAATCGACGACTGTGCAAGCTTTTATTGCGCTGACTGCGCCTGACTTGTCAAAACGCGGGAGTCACAATCAAAACCTGGCGTTCAACCAGAAGGGTGGCGCCTATTTCTGGCTGGAACTCTCCCCAGAAAGCTTCAATTTACCAAATGTTCATTGTCAGAGTGCGTCGCCAAAGGGCCCACGATACCACGAAATGAGGTGAGCAGTTGCTACTAGGCCACACTCACACATAGTCTTAGCTGGCCCCATAACATTTACAAATTGCCAATGAGTTCTCCACGCCCGGAGTGGCCTGGCGGCAGACATGTCCGTGGCGACAATCGCCTCAGGACAACCTGGGCGCGCGTCGGACGTCCACTCAATCATAAGCCCATTCGATGAACTTGCTTTCCATTTCTCCTCGGAGTCCCGGTCTGCCGGGTCCGTGTCCCGGACACACCCCCGACAAGGGCACACATGACCGGTTCCCGGTTGCACATACTCTAACATAGGAGGAGCATGCTGGCCGCCCAGACAAGGCCCAACCATTGAAGGATACACGTGGGGTATGGGGCAGGGTGCCCAATAGGTACGACGGCAGGCAAGCATGCTTAACAAAGCAATGATGCCTCACCAGCCTGCCCGAGCCTGAAGTCAAAAGCAATGCGCTTTCCTTTTCTCCTCCCCACCAGCCACGCCAGGATCACCCCCAATAAGGAGGGGGCCTGCGCAGCTTTGCAATGCGTTAGGACCCTTTGTCCTGCCCTCAGGGTTGACAGGATTCGCCAGACGGCGACTCCTCCCGGCTGCTCATGCCACCCACCAGCAAGCTGATGCCCCGGGTCCGTAGCCAGCGCGGTGGCTCCGGGTTGCCGCGATGTCCTATCAAACTCCGCGTTCACCGCCGCAAAAGTTGGCGAGCTGGCGGGGCGCCCCCAACAGCGCTGGCCTTCTTGGGGATGTCCATCATCCGCGCAACCGACCATGACAGCTCTGGCCCCGGCTTGGGCTGTTCTTCATGACGTCAGCAAGGTGGTGCTGGTCCAGGTCACGCCGTGTTGCCAAAGCTCCTCTGATCGTTGGGAGAAGTAGCATCATCCGGTCGGGTTGGCCTGCCTCTTCGGCCCTGAAGAGGCCCCGCTCCATGGCCACCAGGCCAATCCCAATGGCTGAAGCCTTCCAGGCCTCCGGCTCGGCCAGCGTCATTCGACAAGAAGAACGCCAGATCCGAGAAAGGTGCCGATGCCCTGCTCCTCGCACCAGTGCCTTGAGAGCGTCATGGCGCACAAGGGCCTCTGACCCAGCCATGGCACGGGAGGGGCAGAAAAACAAATCTTAGCCAAGCTGTCCGGTCCGGCTTGACCAAAAAGGCACAACGGCAGGCAAGCATGCTTAACAAAGCAATGATACCTCACCAACCTGCCCTAGCCCGAAGGATTTCAAAACCAGGAAAAACAGCTGGGCTTTGAAAAGAACGATGGTTGAAAAGAACGGGGAATCAAAGCCTAGAAACCTGAAATAAGAACCCCCCCGGCAAAGAAACTTTCATCAGTGAGCCGCTGTATGAACTTCCCACTGGTGGCAACCGCCAGTGATGAGTATGGTCCTCCAAGCCGCCATTCCCAAGCATTCATTGGATCCATTGGAGCTGTCTGGCAGGCTGTCTGGATCTGAAATTGGAAGAGGTTGGACCTCAAAAAGGACCCCTTTCAGCTTCAGGTCCCAAGATACTTAGGATTCACATGGCTGTGTCTCAAAATAGGGGGACCCGCAACATGCGTGGTGTCCTTCTGTTCTCGTTGAAGCCTTGGTACAAAGCCTACCCTCAAACCAAGACACACACACACACACACAGATTCCGGATGTTCCATGCCATTGGATCGGATCTCGGATCGATCTGAGGCCTCCACGCTCCTGCGTGTTGCGAATACATCTCGCCTCCAGCCGAACCAAAGGCCGGGACTCTTTCAAGGGAAGCCAAAAGGAGGCGTTTGGTTTATAGGGGTCTGTCCTTTTTGATGCCACCCTTGTTGGTTATAAAGGGAAACCACGGGGAAAACCACTATTTGGGTTGAAACATGCTTAAACGGTCGGCAGGGTCACGGGCCCTTGCTGGTAAAATATCAATGTGTCCAAAAAGAAAAAGGGTGCCATGCAACGGCCCCAGACTTCTCCACGCTGAACATTGAAGTGCCTACTTGGCATATTGCACATGGCACACATTTCAACAAAAACGGCCATGCAATGACGAGGTTGCATTTGGGTGTGTCTTTCGTTAGGGGATCCCCAAAATGGATAGTTGTACCCTTAGTCTTGCTTTATAACCGAGCAAAAGGGGGTCCCCGCCCCCCCAAAAAAAAAAGTCTTTGGGGACTAAACTGGCCATAGGCAAAAAGTGATGGGCACCTGGATTTGATCCTGAAAAGTCGG